>VXBI01004611.1:40349-53302 GCA_013397375.1 Toxostoma redivivum | reverse complement strand
TTTTTTTCCCCTTAGACATTTCGTGTGATGCTCAGGGTGGAAGGAGAGGGTTGGGAATGCCCGGGCAGCGGGGGCAGAGCGAGATGATCTGCACAGGGCTGCAGGCAGGATGACTGTGCTGGGCTCAGCCCGTGTAACCATAGCCTGCAGGGCCGGTGACACTGACCCTCGCTATGTGACACGGGCTGGCCGTGTTTTGTAACCCTGGCGTGCTGCCGGCGCCAGGAGATGTGGCTCTCGCTGCTCCCTCGTGTTCCAGACCTTTCCCACTGCCCTTCTGGGCCACTTGAGAACTCTCCTGATGCCTCCTGTTGCCAGTGAGAGCTGCTAATTGCAGTGACCATTACTGGCCCTGGGCAAGGCACCTCTGCCCTGGGAGCACTGGCCATGGCTCAGGGGTGCCTGTGCCCTCACTCCTGGGGCACCTCTGTGCTGGAGCATAAGAAATGGAGGATAATATTTCTACCTATTTTGGAATAATTTATTTCTTATCCATGTGTCTTTCTCCCAGGTGTGTTGCTTCCCCAGGCACATCACCCCACGGAGGCAATTATTGCCATCACACCCAGTGCCTTTGGAAATGGCCAAACAGGAAAGCTCTGCATGGGAAGGGTTTTTCACCACATGTGCCTTGTTAAAACTGCAAACTGAGCGGGCTGGGTAATACCACACAGCTGATGGAAACAGGAATGCCTGGAGATAAAAGGAAGCTCCTCTTGTGCTTGTTGCTGTCCTTAGGAGCTGGTTGTCCTGGCATCCAACTTTTTGTACCTACAGAGAGGCAGGTGGGTATTTGCTGTGGGATGGAGCCTTGGTCACCTCAGCCCAGCCTGTGAGTGACCCTCTGTGGGGTGCCAGGGCTGATGGGAAAGGGCTGGGTTGGCATTACAGCTCCACTTACCTCCTCCCTGACCTCTGCTCTTTATTTCAGTACCCGGGATGGGCTCCCACGTTGTTGTTTTCTGAACACCAGCTCAGCCCAAGGAGTGATGGCCACAGGCTGTGGCTGCCAGAGCTGTCACCCAAGAGGAGTAATTAGTTTCTCTCTGCACCACAGCTTTATCCTCCCTTCAGCCTGTGGTGCTGCTGAAGTACAGCAGCATTCCCTCCTCTGTGCCATGGCAGTGAGAGAAAAGGCCGAGATCTGTTCTGCTTTGGAAGGACTGATGAATATGCAAACTCTCAGGGCTGAAATATTGCTTATCCGTGTCACGGGGTGTGCATGGAGCTTGTGTTTGTGCTGCTGCCTGAGGATGTGTACACCACCAGTGTGCAGCTGAGCAGCTTAGGGAAGATTTAACTCTTATTTCTATTCTTGACACCGAATCATTAATAAGGTTATGGCCATGTTGGGGGCCTTTCCCGGTGCCCTCCTCCTGCTGTGGCAGGGCCTGGGACCTGCTGGTGGGGTTTGACTGCAGCCATTGATCGGGGTAAAGCTCCATCCCAAATGGAAGCAGTTGT
The DNA here is from genome assembly GCA_013397375.1 of Toxostoma redivivum. Classification (NCBI taxonomy): domain Eukaryota; kingdom Metazoa; phylum Chordata; class Aves; order Passeriformes; family Mimidae; genus Toxostoma; species Toxostoma redivivum. Next base: position 51,838 of record VXBI01004611.1, on the reverse strand, counting down.
TGATGATTATCTCGTGGTGTTAGTGCATGTGTTGTGAAATTGGTGTGATTTGAGATGAAATGTGACCGATGGGTATAGGCAACATGTTCTAATGTATTCAGAAATGCTGGGGCTGATGAGCTATTGCTGCTGGTAGCACACTGATGAAACCCCAGCTCGCTGTGCTCCCATTGAAATCAGTGGGAGGTCTGTCATTGCCTTCCCTGAGTGCTGGACTGGATCCAGACTGCACTTCATGGGATGCATTATTCCACAGGATTAGAGAGGCACAGGCACTGGGATTCCTCTCTCTCACTGATCTCTGCTGCTTAGATGTTTGCCTTGGAGCTGGCTGGGACATGAAGCACCCAGCCTGGTTGGGTGTCAGCCCAAGGAGGAGATGAGTGGTGTTTGCTCCTGAGGAGCTGCAGGGGAACGTGAGGGGCTGGGCAGCTCCCTGTGATCCAGAACTCCTGGTGGTGTGGGGACACAGGAGGCTGGGCTCTCATCAGCATTGCCTGTACTGAGTGTTTGACCCATCAGTGCAGGAGTCCTGGTTCAGGATGAAAAGCCCAGGGAGCCCCAGAGACTCTGCACACGCTGGTCAGGACCTGCCTGGGGAGGGGTTTTCTCGGGTTTTTGGTTTCAGACACACATTTGACCTCCAAGAGGTGCCAGTCACTCCGGGCTGAATTCTCCCATGGCATGGGAGGCTGCTGGGAGCCCCTCTGCTGCCCATCCTGCCGGGACCCTGCTATCCCAGCCCAGCCACGCTGGTCCCTGGCTGAGCCCTGGGGTGGAGGATGACTCAGGGCCCCGTGGAAGGAGGGGGTGGTGGCCGTGACCCCCCCCAGTGCTGCTGGGGAACTGAAGCAATCTGTTTATCATGGAAAAACTGCTCTTTGCAGCAATTCAAATGGAAACTTCCCGGAATGAGTGTTGCAGAGCTTTCCCCTTGAATCACCGGGCCTCCCAAGAGCCGCTTTCTAAGAGATGCCCTCGGGAGCGCTGTCACCAGCCCTGCCGAGCGTGGAGCTCCCTCCGGGCGGCACAGCCACCCTCCATCCCTCCTCAGAGCCGTTCCCGTGGGAGCAGTGCCTCTCCCCAGGCACGGGACCACCAGCACGCAGTGTCCCTGGGGATGGATGGCACCTCCCAGCCTGGGGACCATCCCGGGGGAGGCTCCTGCAGCAGCACCCGCTGCTGTCTCACCGGGATATTTGCCCGTTTTCCCTTCCCTCTGGCTGCCCATCACCCTTTCCATGGCTGGAATGAGTGTCCAAGAGTCACGGGGAATTCAGCCGCTGCCTGGAGCTCTGGTAGCCGGGTGAATAAGGAGGGAGGGAGGGAGTGATGCTGACTCGCCCTGCATCCCGAGCTGCCCGGCTGTGGTACACGGAGCCCGTGTGCTGTCCCGGCCCGGCACAGGCTGCCAGCGTGACCACAGCGGTGCAAGCCCTGAGCAGATTGGGCAAAGACAGCAGCGAGCTGCGTGTCCCAGGGGTGGGAGCCCAGCGAGCCAGGCAAGGGCAGGGTGGGACGGCAGGTTATGGCACCCTGGTGATCCCACTGCCACCCCCTGAGCAGAGCTGCTGGGGATTTTTATACATTTATTCCTGTCAGCCCCGTGTTCTTGTCCCCATAGTAACAGAGCAGGCTGGCACTGCAGCGCTCAGTGACATCCCTGCTCCCCAGGGAGCAGCCAAGGACCTGCGTGCTCCGTGTCCCCAACTCCCCGGCGCTGCTCAGGATTCCGGGGACAGCTCTGCCGCTCTTCGGAGCGTGTCAGCTTTTCCCTGTGCCTCTGCAGCTTCAGGAAAGCAGAGAATTGTTGGCCAAGGGGCAGGGCCAGCTCCTGGCTGGGGTGAGGGCTGGCTGGTGGCAGGTCCTTGTCCCCAGGAGCTGCTGTGGATGTGCCGCACGTGTGTGTGAGAAGCGGGAGCGCGGCTGCTGTGTGCGGCTGGGACAGGAACCACAGAGGGGTTTTCCAGCGAGCACCTGGGCACTTGAGGTCAGGAGGCATCTGCAGCACGGGCTGGTTGAACCCAGCAGCGAGGCAAAGGTGTTTTGAAGGAGAGCGGCAGGACTGAGATCTGTGTTCAGATCCTGGAGCCGCTCGGGAGATGAGTCAAAGGATTCCTGAAACAATTAGAGCTGTGAGGTGCAGCAGCACATCCACCGTCAGCAGCCCTGCCAGGCGCCCTCGGCCAGCTGCTCGTGCTTTCCCTTTAATAAGGCATATTAGGCAATTTCCCATTTAAAAATGTTTATGGGAATATATAAATATTCGCTTATAGAGAACTTGCCTGGCCCTCTGTGTGCAGAGCGGTGGTGAGTGACTGGAATTGTTATAAATCCATCCACAGAGCTGGAGATGGAGTGTTCAGCGTGGTGAGACGGATCTCAGAGCCCCCCAGGGGCTGAGTCCTCCAGGTGCCAGGAGGGGACACAGTGCCCCAGTGAGCAGGACAGGGCCACCACGGGGCTGTGTCACATCCCCTGGTGCCCAGCCACAGACAGCGTGAGCAGGGTTTTCCCTCCTGTGATTTCCCGATGGCCGCAGGAAGAGCTTGCACAGACCTGATCTGGATTTAATCAAAGGAATTTTTTTTTTTCATTTGCTGTCTTATGTGCTGACCACCAAACCACATCCTTCGAGCCTGAGCCCAGCACAGTGAAACAAAAACTAGCAAAAACTAGGCCAGGGCTTTTTGCTATGTATCTTTTTTTTTTGTTTTTTCCCCCTTTAGTGCATCAATTGGGTGCAAAGCTGGCACAGACCCCTGCTCCCACACAGCCCCTTCCCAGGGCAGTGTGGCAGTTCCAGCACCCCTGAGCCAGGCACTTGCAATTCCACGTGAAACCTGGGAACTATCCAGATTATGTGCACTGAGCACAGCGTCAGTGGGGGAAGCAAATATAGAGGAATAATGAGTAATGACGTGCTGGCAGACCATGTCGGGACCTAATAAGGCACAAGGTGGGGACTGTCCTTGGCTCTCACCCCATGCTGGGTTGGTGCTGCCTGACTCTGGGGTCAGAGCAAAGCAGGGGGGCCCCAGAGAACCCCTGGTGCTGGTGGGAGCAGTGGCTGTGGTGTGACACCATCCCTGGCAGCATCCCACAGCATCCAGGGGCGAGGTGCCTGCGCAGGGAAGTTCTCACGTTCACAGAACAGAGAGCAGCTTTATTGTTGTATTTTGCAAACCAAAACCAGCCGGGAGTTTCTGAAGCGTCTGCCATCCCTGCAGAGAGCTGTTTAGTCATGCCTGGTGTGTGTGCATGTGAGACAGTGAGGGGAGGGAGGCTCGAGGACTTTGCAAAGATTAAAGATTTATGCTGACCCTTGAATCTGATCCAAGGCTACTAATCTGCCCTGATCCTATCATCTGCTCAGGGTGGATCTATTTCACTTTCCTTTATGGTACTCCTGACTCATTCCACTCCCACTCCAGGCCAGTCCAGTGGGAATGGGAAGAGCTACCACATATTTGTTTGGGTTTGCATTTAAAGCTCTGGACCTGTAGTGGGTGCAGCTCATAAAGGAAACCAGTGTGGATAAGATATGGGTGAGCTGAATGCTTGGAAACCACTCCCAAACACAAGCCGAAGTGGTTTGAAATCAAGGTGGAGTGATGTACTGAAGGCACAATACTTGGCAGCTACGCCCAGCGTGTGAGAAAGGCATTTAAATGCAAGGAGGTGAGGCAGGCAGGGCACCCCGTGTGCTTCTGACAGGACAGCCTGTGCCTTGTGGGGTGCGCAGTGCCAGGGAGCTGGGCACCCACCCTGCTGCCCTCTCTGCCTCTCTGCTTTGCACCCCAAGCCTGCAGGAAGCTGTGCCAGGGTTCTGTTCCTGCCCTGGCACTGCTCTGCCTTGTTTGTGCTCCATCACCCTGGTCTGAAAGGCTCCCGATGGCTGCTGGGGCTTTAGTGTCAAAAACAATGCGTGGAGGAGAACACGGGCCTGATTTTTCAGAGGGTGGATAAATAAATCTCATCTCCCTTCACACTATAAAGTAGTGGGGCAGAAAGAGAAATAGTATGGCAGGAAGAGAAATTCCACCCCCCAGCTCTTCCGTGCTGCAGCCACACGTGTCTGGAGGGAGGCTGGGGATGCCAGAGCAGCCTGGCCCATGTGCCAGCGGGGCTGGGGTGGAGAACACGCTGGAGGCAGTGCCCAGAGCCCGGGCAGACAGGCAAACAGCATCAGTCATACGGGCCTGGCCCGTGGCTGAACTGACCAGGAGATGCAGTCTGGGATATCCTATTTCAGATCCCCTGGGACATCCTGTTCTCCTGATAACTGATGATATGTAAATATAGCAAATGCAAAGCCAGGCACTTTCCTAGGTGCCCGGCCCAGGCTGCTTATAGAACAGGGCTGAGCCCCAGCGGCGCACTTGGAAACACCCATCTGCAAGTGTGACACAGGCAGCAGGCTTTATTTTTAGTTTAAAACGAAGTTCCTGTTTGTAAGGCCAGAAGGGTTACAGGAAGAAAAATTATGAAGTGGAATCATTTACTGCTATTTTCTTTTCACGTGTCCTTCCTTCCTTCCTCCCTCCTGAGAAATGGGATGTAGCACATCACTATTCCAGGCTGCGATGTTCGCCGGTTCCTGCTCCCTCCGAAGAGACCCATTAAGCCTCGTGTAACAAAAGGCTCGGTCCTCCCAGCCCCGCCGGTTGCCCCTGGTTTCTGCTGCTGATCTCATGGAAACCAGAGCCGGCCCCGCTGACTCGCAGCTCCTTTCTGTCTCAGCAGTTTTGGGCACGGGCATCCCTCCCTGGCTCATCCATCCCTCCCCTCCCCGCCCTTCTGGGCAGCCTCGGGATGGAAGGAAACAATGGGAACTATTCGGTCAGGTCAGCCAGAGGAGCCTCTTTAATGAGCAAAGCACTAATTAATTAGTCCGGTGTGCAGCCCCTCGCCCCATCCCCATCCCTGCGCTTCTCCTTCAGGCCAGGGGAGCCGCCGGGATGGGTTTGGCAGTGCCCACGTGCTGTTCTCCTTCCCCTGCCCTGTTAGGGAAAGGTAATCCCGAGGTGACAGCAGGGAGACTGCGAGCTGCTGACGGGAATTCCCAGCTGAGACGTTCCGAGAGCGGTGGGAACTCTGGCGTGCGGATTAGGTTGCTTATATATACCGTAGTGTGAAGGAAACGGGCGGTTTTGCTAATTCCCCTGCACTTTGGTTTAATAAAGTAGGATTTGTCTGGTGGGAAAGTGTAGCAGTGGGATTTGAGCTGTGTGAGCCTCATGACTGGTGCTCGCCTGCCTGGGTGGGAAGCATCGATTGCATTCTGTCTCTCCTGTGTTCTCGTGTTTTTAAACATGTTTGGAGTGCCCACAGCTTCGGATGAGCTTTATTTGGGATTAGTTTATTTTAAAAATCCATATGCAGATAATTGCACTGAATTCTGTTTTCCAAAGCTGCAGTGCCCTGTCTTGGGAGAAACTGGGCTGCTCTGTTTGTCAGTGCCTTGTGACAAAAATTCCTGTAAACTGAGGAAGGATAGAGAGGGGGTGGCTACGACATGGGGTGAGAAGGGGCAAGTTAATATCTGGTACAGCCTCTGTAGGCAAACGAGTTCCTTCTGCTTCTGTTTTTAATGAGAAAGGCCCCAGTGGAAATTTAAAATCTGGATCTGCATCAAATCCTCAAAGTTCAGGGAGTTTAGAGCAAGGAGTTCGGTCCATTCCATCACTCATCAGAGCTGTCTGCAAAATTCACTTTTTTCCACTCATAAATTCTGCCAAAGATGTGTGCTTGGTTGTGAGATATTTTTCTTCTTTTTCATCCCTTTGCTAATTTAATTCCCAGATCTAAATCAAGTTTTCCATCTCGGACTTCCAGGGGCTGGGATGCCTTGTTTGCAGCTGGGAAGCTTTGCTGTGCCCTGTGTGGTGTGGTGGGGGTTCAAAGGCTCACCTGCCTGCAGGTGACCAAGGGAAGGTGAGACCACAGGGTCTGGCTTTATTGCCAGAGCCCAAGTTTTGGGATGTGCTAGGGAGCAAATCATCCCAGTGCTCCTGCCCTTCTTTCCCTTATTATTGAGAGGTTAAAACCCAAACCATTTTTGGGATATGCACAAATATGTTCCTGATGAGAGCCCTGAGCAACCAGGCAGATTTTCTGAGCAGCCTTGAAGCAGCAAGGCACAGCAGCCACATGCTGGGCTCTCCCTTATTCTTTTCTGTTTTCTTGGGTGTACAATAAGAGCTAATCAAAGTGATGCTCTCCAGCAGGCTTTTGTGTATGGCGTTACAGCAAAATCCTAAATTCCCCTTCCTGCTCATGCATACAAAGCAGGAAGAGCTAGGATGGCTGCAGACTATTTTCAGATGATTTAGCCAAAGAGAAGATAACTGGATGGCTGGAAGGAGGAGTGTTTGATAGGAAATAACCTTGAAGCACAGCTCTGGCATGATGCTGTGGGGTGCCCTGCTCCATGAAATGCCAACAGGGAAGGTGACTTCCAGGGATGACAAAGGACAATACAGACAAACAGAGCACCCAGAATGCAATGTAAGAGAGGCTGCAGAGTGGGCTGGGTGCTCCCTTCTGCTCCTGAAGTTCCCCCTGCTCGGTTCAGGACTCTCACCAGGTGCTGAGGCAGCAGGTTATGTGTTTGGCTGCTGTAAACCCGTGCAGCTCAGCTGACTGGGAGGCTCTCTGTACCTGCACATTGCTTCTTCCCCTACAAAAAGCCAAGGCATCACCTGGGGTTTGCTCCTCACAGCTGGAGTGAGTGGGACGTTCCTTCACCACGAGGTGAGAGCAGCAGTGATGGCTCTGACAGCAATGGGGACACGTCCCCAGAGATGTTCCTGCTGGGGCTCACATCTGGATGGACTTTGCTTTGCTGTTGTCCATCTCTTGTGAACAGTTCACGTCTCTTGCTTTAGATTTATTTCAAAAACTCGGGAGGAAGGATTGTGGTGCTCGTGTGCCAGGGGAGGGCTGGGTGTGGGTGCTGGCACTGCCAGCCCAGGGAGCCCAGCCCGGGTGAGGGTGAGGATGAAGGCGAGGACACAGCTGAAGGCTTTGGGGAAGGAGGATGCCTTTGGTGAGGCTGCATCCCCCTCTGCTGGAAAATCCAAGCAAAGGCAGCAGAGCCGCTGGCCAAGGAGAAAACTTGAGAGGAAAAGGGGAAGTTACCGTGCAGAACAGAGGTGAGACTCCCTGAGACATCGCAGCATCCAGTCTGGGCTCTGCTGGGCTTCATCCCATGCCTGTCACCATAAGGGGGCTCTGGCTGGGGACAACCAGACCCTCTGCAGAAATGGGGACCCATCACACTGGTGCCAGGCACAATCCCAGTTCCCAGTGTAGGAATGGATGAGTGAGGGGCAGCACTCGGTGCTGTGGCTCAGACTGGTCCTGGTGGTGGGGCAGTCTCTGACTGGGACTAAACTGGGACTAAAATCGCACAGACAGGCTCAGAGCTGTGCTGCTGGGCTCAGGGCTGCTTCATAGCCCAGGAGATGCCCAGGGGTCATGGCTGATGGGTGTGAGCTGCAAAACACTCGGTGGGACTGAAATACCCAACCTGGGCACTGTCAGGAAAGGGGCTGCAGAACTGTTTGGTTATTGCCTGGCAGCTGGGAGGGAGCTCCACTTCAAAGCAGAGGCTGGAGAAAATTCTTCCCCTGGCCTGGCACCGTGTGCATGGTCCCTGGGTGAGCAGTCATGGCTCATTATAACCAAGGACCTCCAAGGAGCCCCTGCTGTGGCTTTCCCAAGGTGCTGCTCCCTTTGGATCTGGTCACACAGGTGTGTGTGCAGAGCTGTGTGCCTGTGCCTGCCTTTCAGAGCTTCACTTGGAGGCAGTTTGTGCTTACACTGGAAAAATGGGTTTGTTTTTCCTTGTAGATTTGAAATCTAATTTACAGAAAGGGTGAAATGCAGTGACTGAGCTGGCCAAGGCCCTGACTGTGCACTAAATCTGCAAGCTTGGGCCTGGCTTTTGTGCAGGGGACTCTGCAAGTGCCAAGGTCACTGCTAATAAATCTGACTGGAGGACCAGGAGAATTTTATTGAACTAACAGCAGGCTCCTTTTAAACTCTCTTTTCTCTTCCCCTCATGCTCCCTTCTGCTGATTCATGCTCCTGCTCCTTCTGCACGGGGAGATGCCAGCATTCCTAAAGGTCATCACTTGCATGCAGCAGCTCATGCTGGGGAATGTTTGCCAGCACCTACGAAATCGAAATGCTAAAGTGACTGCCATCATTTATATTTTCCCTGGCAGTGACAGACACTTGCACAGCTTGCCAGCTGCCAAGCTGCCACGTTTCCAGGCTTGGAGACTCCTCCAAGGTGAAGGAGCTGCGTGAAAAGTGCTGAATGAGCCCGGTACCAGGTCACCTTGAGAGTGGGACTCTCACCTGGGCTGACCTGCAGGCAGCCCTGTCAGAGAAAGCTCAGTGTCTGAGCATGCACCCCCTGCCCTGGACCCAAACCCTTCTGTCACCCTGGGATCCCGTGACTCTGGGAAATGAGATCCTGCTGCTCACGTCAGGTTTCACGCAGGAGTCACGCTGCTGCCTGCCCCAGCCCCTGTCCTCCCACTGCCACCTCCCTCCCCTTCTCCAGCTCTCCTCCCCGCTGGGGAGAAGGCTCAGCGCCTTCCTGGGCTGCAGAAAGGATTTTATGGCATGCTGGCAGCGTGCAAACATCTCTGAGGAAATAAGTTATGGTTTAATTTTCGTGATGTTTCCCTCTTCATGGCAAAGGAATATTTCTGGTTTAGCTCAAGCAGTAACAGCACATGTTTCTTTTTTCAGGAAAGAAGTGAGGAAGACACAGAGAAATCCTTCCTTTGCCTCCTTGACTATTTAATGACTATTTATATACTGGCAGTACCAAAATTGCTGTATAAAATGACAGGAAGACTGTTAGAGGCTGTGGCAAGTTTAGGAATTATTTAATTAGGAATTATTTAACATCCATCTCTTTAGAGTGACCACTAATCTTACCCTGTCCTTTAGGAGTCTCTAACATAAGAGGACACATCTTGTATCTGCTATCATCTGCCTCCATCTCTTTTGATATTATTTTTTATTATTATTTGATATTATGAGCTGGGAAGAGCCCCCAGCTGCCTGAGCAAGGCTCCTGTTTGTCCTCAGATTCCCCAAATCCAGGAGCTTCTCCCTCCCTGACAAGGGAGGATCCTGACCTGGGAGGCACCCACATCCTCTAATACATTTTCCCAACACCCAGCTGAATCCCTGGGAAAAAAAAAAAAAACAAAACAGCATCCAGACGAGCCGAGGGCACTGACAGGGAATGTGTGTTTGCCTGCTTCCAGCGCGGATTGTGAGCAAGCAGGAAAGCAGAATCTCGGAGCAATATTGTCCCTGTTTTCTGGCTGTGGCAGCAGGGGAGGTGCCACACAGCAGGCGTCTGTAACTCATCAAATCAATTAGCTCCTTTGTCTGCGGGCGGAGTCGTTAGCCAAAGACAAATTAAAGGAACGTCCAGTAAGATATTCTATTCTGAGAGGAGCTGTCCTATTTTCTCCTGCTAATGACAGGCTCCGAAATCCGTGCACAACTTAGCTCGTTATTAGAACTAATTGGTGCCACGCATTCCATCCTCTCTGATAGGGCTAACCATGGGGATGAAATTTTCTGACTTAATGAAGCAGAGAATGGATTAAGAACTTTCAAAGCGCAGTTCATATCTCGGCTTAATTGGAAGGAGTATATTAGTTAGTTTTTTTTATGGATACAAAGGAAAGCCGTGGTTTGGGGTGGAAAAGCACATGCACAAATGCTGCTGGGGAGATGGGAATTTCTAATTTCAGTGCGCATTTGAAGGCAGCCTTCCCCAGCACGGTGAGCCTGAGGAGGGATGGAAATGGGATTTATTCTCGTTATTCCTCCTGCACAGGACAGAGACCAATTAGTGCAGATCTCCCCAGGCCAGGGAGCTGCCCGAGGGCTGCTCTGGGCGTGGTGCATCCTCCCGATGGAGATCCACATCCCATTTTAATTGTTCTTTGCACATGTTTTACACTGTTCTGAGAAGTAGTGGCACCATTTTTTCTGGCTCAGATTTTTTTTTTCCTGTGTGATTTAGAACTTTTCCTTCTGCCAGCAGTGGAGAAGGAGAATCCTTTGCAGGAGTCCCAGACACAGCATGTAACCTCTGCTCCACACCCAGGCAGCCCAATCCATTCTTCATGCATTTTCTTAGCTCTTTAATATTTTTAAATATAATTTTAAAATAAATAATAATAATAATAAAACAATAATAATAATGTAAAAATAATTTGAGAGCCATTGCAGCCAGGTGCAAAACAGCAGCTCTTTTCCAGCCTATTGACAACCAACAAATCCTGTTCAACATCCATGAATTTGAGTCAGGAAAGTTTTGCTGCAACATCACAAGAAATCCTGAGGAAAAAGATTGTGCTTCAAGGGAACAGAAAATGTTCCTCAGGCATCCTGTTGATTCCTTGTGATTTTTTTTTTTCTCCATTTGCTCCTACCTGGCCTCACAATGCACAAGTGTAACTCCTCAGAGAGCTGGAGCTGCAAAATTTGTGAATTTGGGCTTACTTTGACTGGGAATTAAAATAACCCCAGTTACAGTGACAAGAACCCTGGTATATCACACAAAAAGTCCATGTGAAATGCATGCTGCTCCTTAAACTCCACTTGGAAATGTTTCCTGCTGGAAACTAAAGTGACTTCAAATAAACGCACCTAATGGAGCAGTTTGGTCAGTGTCATCTACTTGTAGTTTCTTTGGCTCAAGTGGAAAGTCAGTTTATCAAAGCCCATGCAAAAGGCAGGGACTTCTGGAGAACATCTGGTCATGTGAGGAAAATTGGGAATAGTGAGGTCCCTTTGGTTTTGGGAGTTCTATGAGCACACACAAGGTTTTGTGTTGCACTTGCTTAAAACAGATTTGGGCTAAGTGGAAATTTTACAGTTGATATTTTTTTAATCTGTATTCCTCTGCAAGGCTGGGTTTGTGGGTGGCCCTGAGGGGCCCTCACAGCTGGCACCCCTTCACCACATCCCCACCATGGTGGGCAAGGATGAGAGGCCACAGACGGAATCTGTGCCAGGGGAAGGTCAGGTTTGACATCAAGAGGAATTTCTTCATGGAAAGGGTGGGCAGGTGTTGGAAGGGCTGCACAGGCTGGTGGAGTCCCCATCCCTGGAGGTGTCTGAGGAATGACTGGACATGGTGACAAGGTCTGGGTGACAAGGTGGTGTTGGGTCCTAAGATGGACTCGATGACCTTGGGGGTCTTCACCACCCTAATGGAGCCCGTGATGGAGAGGACATGGTGGGTGTGGTGCTTCTTAGTGGGGTCAGGTGTGTCACACTCCTCCTCGCCACACCCCCCCATGGTGGCTCAGGTGTCACACCCCTCATTGCCATACCCAACATGGCGACTCAGAGTAACACACCCCTCATTGCCACACCCAACATGGCGGCTCAGGTGTGTCACACTCCTCATTGCCACACCCAACATGGCGGCTCAG
>VXBI01004611.1:21792-40343 GCA_013397375.1 Toxostoma redivivum | reverse complement strand
CCCCCGGCCCGCCCGCCCGCCGCCACCATGCTGGCGCTGCTGTCCCGGCTGCTCGACTGGTTCCGCTCGCTCTTCTGGAAGGAGGAGATGGAGCTGACCCTGGTGGGGCTGCAGTACTCGGGCAAGACCACCTTCGTCAACGTCATCGCGGTGAGCGGGGCGGCGGCGGGGCCGGCAGCGGCCTGAGCCCGGCCCGGGCCCGCGGGGATGGAACCGGGCCGGAACCGGGCCGGGCCGGGGGGATGGAGCGGGGATGGAACCGCGCCGGGCCGGGCCGGGCGAGCAGCGTGGGAGCCCTCGCTGGGTGGGATGGCTGAGCCCAGGGGCTGCCGAGCCTCCGTAAACCTCCGTGTGCTAATGGGAGCCCGGGGACACCGATCCCACAGCAGGGCACGGCCCCACAGCGGGCTCTGAAGGCGCCTTTCCGTCAGGGTGTCGGTGTGGCGGGGCTCGTGTGAGCAGATGTGGAGATAACATTGTGTGTCTTCAGCTGCCGCCTCCCTTTGACTGGTTTTCGGTAATCCTAAATCATTCAAGTGTCAGCAGCCACTCACGGTTCTTCTCTCAAATATTTGCTTATCGATTGCTGAAACCGGTATCAAGTAATCTCCTTTCTCTTAAGGTACAACTTAACCTAAGAAGTACAACTCACAAGCACAAGCCCATCAGCAGCAAACTGCTGCACTGGGGCCTGCTGATCTGGTGATGTGCCTGGAGCAGGTAAAGGAAGGGTGTGGGAATACTCCTACACGAAGCTTTTCCATTGTTGAACGAGATAAAGAGTGACTTTGCCTAAATAGCGTGTTCAGCTTCATCAGTGTCCTGCTCTGCTGATGAAGACATTCCAGGAGACAATTTGGGAGCTCCTGAAATGGGCAGCCAGGGTAGCCTTTGGTTTTTCAGGGAGCATGAGTGACCTGAGTGCAATGCACCTAGGATAAGAAAGCTGATGTCTCCAGCTTCAGAGTGAGCACACCTTCAGCTTGTCTTAGTTTTTGAGGCTGTGTCCTTAACACCATGGAATACTTGTAAGAATGTATTTATTTAAGTGCCAGTTGAATGAGTTACTGGCTGGGAAAAGGACTTTCATTCTCTTGCAGTTATGCATCATCCTTGCACATTGACAAGCACCCTGGCAAAACATAACCAAGCCACTGTGTAGCTCAGGTGTGAGCACTCAGTGGGCTTCCTGATAATCCTGGAAAATGGATTACTTCATGAAAGGTGACTTTTTCTCTGACTATCTGTTAGCTGAAAGTTGCTGGAGTAACCCAGCAACGCCAGGAGCCTTTTCTTTCACACTGTGGCAATACATCTGGGCTTGGATTTGTAGAAATGGAGCTCTGAAATTGTTGAACAGCCTCGATCTGTGGCTGCTGAGCTGATAGTGCTTGGAGTGTTTCTGCAGCTGGGGGCTCTCTGCAGGCTTTTCATCCTCTGGACTCCTCCTGGTGATGGCACTTGACAGAAAATGCTTTGCATCTGTATAGTAGCAGCAGCACGTGTTTGGGGAGTTACCTCTGAAACTCACTGCAGGTATGTGCAGCAGTCAGAGCTGTAGTAGCTGCACATCTCCATCATCTCTAGCTGAGTCCATCTAAGTTGTCTCCAGTGGGAGAAGTTTCTCTAAGTGAAGCTGGAGTCTGTTTGCAGCCTCCTCTGCGGGGGTTGAATCTTGCAAGGTTTCAGCCACATGTTAGGATCACACCCAGGCATTTATGTGAGTGAGTGCCATTCAAAGAGCCTTGCAAAACCCCGGGGAAGGAGGAAGCTGTTGAGCATGCTGACACAGCCTCCTTAGCTGCTTTAGTTTGGAAGCATCAGGTCACATTTCTGAAGTTTTTAATTAGGAAATCTGATGAGTCTTTATAAAAAAAAAAAAAAAAACAGAGGGAAGGGGTTTGCTCAGGTTTGTATTGGTTTAAACAAAATAATAGCATAAGCTTCAGTTACCAGTGCAAAATCACTTTGTAGAGAAATGCAGTCCATGGCATGCAGAGCTGACTTCTTTTTTGTTTCCTTGACTGACTTTAGTTCAGAGTCTGCATTTGGGAATGAGTGCAGGAAAAGAACAACTGCTCTCTGCAGGCCAGTTAATGGTTTGAGTGGATGAGGCTGTTGGGATTCCTCAAAACTGAAATGAAAGGAATGACACAGCAAGATGCCCTGTAGGATAGCTCTAAAAGCTGGAGTGCACACCAGGAACTTGGTGTGGCTTAGAAGGTTGTGTGCTCCCTAACCAAGGGCTGTTGCTGGTCTCGACAACACAACACTGAGTTTAATCCAATATAAATCTCTAATGTAATCTCTGCCCATCAAATCAGGCATATGGAACTAGAGGGAGAACTCAGCCAGTTACACAGGGAAGCTTGGTACAAGGCCTGACTGCTGCTGAAGGGAACAGGCCACGAGAGGCAGCCCAGTTCCAGAATAATCCTTTTCTACATTGGTGAGGGGATTCAACCTTACCTTTTGACAGTGTAAACAAACACTGATTGATTTGTAATCAGACTAAAAGGCCTGGAGAGACAGGACAAGAGGGAATGGCTTTGAACTGAGAGCTGGAGAGGTTAGATTAGATATTAGGGATAAATCCTTCTGTGGGGCACAGGGTCCCAGAGCAGCTGTGGCTGCCCCTGGATCCCTGGCAGTGTCCAAAGCCAGGTTGGATACTGGGGCTTGGAGCAACCTGGGATAGTGGAAGATGTCCCTGCCCATGACAGGGGGTGGCACTGGATGTCTTGAATGTCCCTTCCAACCCAATCCCTCCTGTGATCAGTTTGATTAGAGCACAGTGTTAGCAGTGAGATCTCGTTAGAGCTGGATTCAGCTAATGCAGCTTCTGCTTTTCTAAGGCTCTGCATTAGTCACTGTCTCTAATTAGATATTAAGCATAAGTTTTCCATGTGCATGAGTAAACTTGCTCACAAGGGAGGATATCATTTCTTCCTGCTCCTAATTTCCCTAATGTGGATGGCCTGTGGCTCTTATTCAGAGAAACTCCATGTCATGCCAGGATGGCAGCTGGAATTGTGGGCTCCTTCTCTGAGCCCTGGAAAGGGCCATTATTTACAGACTGCAGGACCTTGTGCTGCTTGCAGCTCGTGGCCATTCCTGGCCTCCCCTCAGCCCTGGGAGCCGTGGCTGTGCTGCTGTGGGGAGCAGGGGAGGTGAGGGGGCTGCTCTGGCCTGTGGCACAGCTGGAACACGACTCAGTAAACTGAGCCTGCAGGATGGGGCACCCCTGCAGCCTCAGCAGCGTGGCTCATGCACGAGTGGCACGTCCTGGGCTTCCTGCAGAAGTTTAGCCTGATGCCTGGTGGGTTGATCCTTGATCCAGGTGTTTGGCACTGGAATTAGCCTGATAGTCAGTGAGCAGAGATCTGGAGGACTGGGAGGAAGTTGGACTTTTCTGATACAGTTATCAGGTTCAAAAGCTAAACTCAACCTGCTTGTGTAAATAAGAGTAACTAAGGTCCCTTTTTAGGATTTGTGTCAGAGCCTGAATTAGTGTGGTTGGTTTTTTAACTTTGGAATATCTGGCAAGTGTTGGAATGAGACTGTGGTTTCTAGAGAGAGGCAATTCCTGAAGTGCCTCTCAACAAAACATCCGTTTGGCCAGCTAGGAGCTGCAACTTCCTTCTGTTCTCATGACTGTTAGAAGCAACTTTGACTTGAAGAAGCCACACCAGAGAAGTGCAGAAAAATATTGCTCTGAAGAGCTCCACTGCTCTTTTAGTGTTTTTTGAACCACCCAGCTAGGCCATAAATCCCATGTGCTGTCACTTCATATACACCGTGGCTAAGGAGAAGGGTGATAAAATTTGAGGTGTCTCTTAATGGCAGAAGTCTCTTGAAATGCATTGCATCACTTCATTTGCTAATAAGGCTCCTAGGAGGTGACTCAAAAGCTTTATTTGACGTCCTGCTTGCTGTACCTTAGGTGGGCTAAAATAGGTGACTGAAATCAGAATCTCCTTTTTGCATCTTGGTCCTGAGTTCCTGTAGAGCACTTTGTAAGCACTGGATAAAGACATTTTCTTGACTATCAGAAACATGAAATGTTCTGAGCTCTTACATGACTGATTTCTAGACAGACATATGCCTTCTTTATGGTAGATCCTTGCTAAGCACTCCACATCCTTATAAATACTCAGTTAAAGTCAGGGCTGGGGAAATGAAAATACCTTTTCTTGTCATATACCACTGTTTTGGTTTCTGCAGGAATCATACCTGGAAGTGCTGTTGGGAAGCCTTTCAGGGATTGATTCTCATCTGGAGTTCAGGCTTCTGATCATGATCACAAGTAGCTGGAACACTGAAGTATTTGCTAAAGAAGGAGGCTGGACTATGGAAAGTTGATTTGTCCATTTATGATGCACTGCTTGGTTGAGGCTATGAGTGTTGCAGAGGAGGCTTAGTGTAGGGGTAGCTTGATATAATGCTAAAATTGCACTGCTTTTTAAATAATTTTTTTCAGAAGACATTTTGGAGACATGCAGCATTTTTTCTCAGTGCAAAAAGAGAGAAATGTTTAGGGATGAGCAGCAGGGTTGAATGTAATACTCTGGTTCAGGTGCATTGGGAGTGTCCTGGCTGCATTCCATATTCCAATGGTGTCGTCTCCTAGTTGGGTAAGCTTGTTTGTGATCTCATCTAGCTGGATGAAAAGTGTTATGATTAAAGATAAAGCAATCTTTGCTGTGTAATAACAAAGTCTGTATGAAGAAATTGGTTCTATAACAGAGGTGAATCATGTCAGCTTTACGAGACGCAGACTAAAGGCTGCCCTGACCTTCTCTGATAATACAAAGAACAGCCTTGTGCAGGCTGTGGAATCAAAATCAAGCTGCTTAGGGGGCTCACAGTCTGGTAAGAGCTGTCCAAGGCCAGGCTGGACAGGGCTTGGAGCAATCTGGTGTAGTGGAAGGTGCCCCTGCCCATGGCAGGGAGTGGAACTGGGTGGTCTTTGAGGTTCCTCCCGGTTGAAACCACTCTACCATTCCATAACTCCCTGGAATTTGAGCTTCTGGCTGTAGCTTATGGTTATGGAGAGGCAGATGAAGAAACCCAGGTGTGTTTTTGTTTGGTTTGTGTTTTTTTGACTCAAGACAGCTGGAAATGGCAGGTTTAATAAAGTTGTTGTAATATTAATTAAGTTATAAAAGAGACTAAACTCGCATCCTTTGCACACTTCTGGAACGTCAGGGGATGGCAAGTTAAACACTTGTCCTAAGCTTTCCTCTGGGAAATGAACTATACCTGTAGCTGGCTTGTTCAGAAATGCTGCAGTCTGAGATTTAATGCTGCTGCTGATCCAAGGTGAGCTGAACCCAAACTGATCCATGGAATAAAGTCCCTTAGTTCAGTCTGGATGCAGCTTTGCTGCTCTGAATAATCCTTATCCAACATAAGTACTAATCTGGGTAAGTGCTGCATTAAAATCTCATGTTTGGGGTCTCCAGGAGCTTTGAAGGGAGCATCTCTTAAGCCAGGAGGCTGAAGGATTAGTCCTGTGGGTTCTTTGTGCATGAGGCCTCTGAATCTGGCTCTGTTTAGTCTCCCTGTCCCTTATCTCCCACACAGCTTGGAGTTAGCTTTGTTTGGTGACCTTCAGCTTGTGCTGGTGCTGTGTGGTCTGTGCGACCTCGGGGCTGAGGCTTCCATCATAATCCCTGCTGGGACAGCTCCTGCCCTTCCAGGAGCCCTGAGGGCAGTTCAGGGTCTGCCTGCTGGGGTGGGCACCAGCGCTGAAAGCAAGGCATTGCTGCCTTTGTCAGCAGCTACTCCTGCTGTCCTTGATGGGTGTTGGAGCAATGCTGCTGTGTGTGACAACAGCCAAAGCTTCCCCATCGGGAATTGAAAATATTGCTGTGCATATCAAACCTGTTTTAAAGCTGGTCTTGTAGGAGGAGAAAGCGTTTTATTGCCAGCACACAGTGATAGCACCGAGTACTCTGCTCCGGGAGGGAAGGCTGATTCAAATGAAGTGGCTGCTAGTAAAAGTATGTTCCTTTTGTTCTGCTCCTCGAGTAGCTTTTGCATATGAATAAGTTGAAGCTGAACTTTTTCCTCTTTTTCCTGGCTTTTTCCTCTGAGGAGGTAGTAAATAAAAGCCCTCTAAATTCTGAGTTTAGAGAACTGTTTCTGGGCCAAGGCAGTTGAATGTGGTAGCAGAATCCATGAAAGGACATCACTGTCTGCTGCTAAAAAATCCTTTACAATCGTTTTAACCAATTTTTGACCTGTCTTAAAAGACTGCCAGTAGCTTTCTTTGAGTCCACTGTCTGTGAACAGAGAACACCCACGCTCACATCAGGGGAAGGTCTTTTAAATGAAGACCTGAGCTGACCCATATGTTCCTGTCAGCTCTGGATTGTCCCTCTGCAAAGCAGAGAACAGGCAGCTGAACCTCAACTGAGCGACTGCAGTTTTAATGTTTTGAGGTTTTCAGCAAGTCAAAACAAGTTTGGGGATGTGCAGCGTGGGTACAGAGCACTTGGGAAGGAATAAGATGCAGCAGCTTTCCTGAAGATTCTGTAAAAGTTTCCCTGTGGTGGGTCACAGTAATTTCAACATTACGTTAAAGATGTGGCAAATGAAGTGCTGCTCCAATCTGCAGGAATCTGTATCCTAAAAGAGCAGTGGGAGAACATGAAATTGGTGCTGAACAGGCTGCAATTAGTGGGATGACTGGCACAGTGAGTGCTGCAAGGGAGGGCTGTAAACTCCTCACGGGGATGGGCAGGGAGTGTTTGGACAGCCCAGAGCTTGATGAGGATCATGATAAGGTTGTTTGTAGGTAAGAATCAGGGGGAAGGCCAACAAGGCAGATATCCTGCTGGGAGGCTCTTCTAGACCCTCAAGCCCAGGATGAAGAGGCACCAAAATCCTCCTCAAGCTGCTGGGAGAAGTCACAATGTGGCTAGGCCTTGTTCTCTTAAGGGACCTCAGCTTCCCACATGTCTGCTGGAAATAAACCCAGCAGGGAGGTGATGAGTCCAGGAGGTTCCTGGAATGTGTGTTCCTATTGATAAGAACAGCTCTCGAGAGAAGGATCTGGAAGGATCTGAGTGGGAATAGTTGGCAGCAGCTGGGGTAAGGCTCAGCAGCACAGAGATGGAGGCTCAGGGAATGCTTCAGAGTGCTGGGATAGGAGCTGTGGGTGTGGGGTGTGACTGTGGAGGCAGGAATGTGGAGGCAGGAATGCTGTGGTGCTTGAGCAAACCGTGGCAAGTGACCCTTCAGAGGCAAGATTGGTTTGAGGGGCTGAACTGAGCTGCCCCAGCCATGGCAGCACAGCTGAGCATCACTCTGGCTGCAATGGGCAGCTCCTGGACTGGCATTTTGGGTGGGAATGGGCAGCTCCTGGACTGGCATTCCCATTGGGCACCCACCCTGCTATGTTAGAAGGGGTAGGGTGGCTTCTGAAGCAGTGCTGCAGGGTCTGACCCAAGCTCCTCGTGCAGCCCTGGTCCTGCTGGCCACCCTGTTCCTGATACAAGCCAGGTGCTGTTGTCCTTCATGGCCACCTGGCCAGGCTTGGTTGCTCCTTGCAGCTTGTGGGCAGTCAGGCCCTAACTGTGGGGTGGTGTGTCTGCTCCAGAGATCCCAAAAGGCTTTGAACCCCGGGAACCTTCTCTGGGCAGTGTCAGGGGAGAGATGCAGACCTTGCTGCTGTGATACCAAACCCTAATTAAACAACTGAATGCTTTGAGATCAACCTTAATTTTTCCAAATGTGCTTGACTGTCTGGTTCTATTACACATAATGGATGTAGTTAGCTTCATAATGGCCACTGTGGCTGATTCACCTTCTGCCAAACAGCCAAGGGAGAAATCTGTAGTAGTGTTGAAAACTCTTGTTATGGCTGCAGGAGATAGTTGGGAACTTGGCTCTCAAGCTGCTGCAGATGGAAGTGTTACAGACAGTAAAACATCTGCCACTGGAGCAGCTCTCCAGTGCAGTGCTGCTCAGTGTGTGCTGGAAATGGGCTCACACACTCTGTGCTGCCTGTGCCACTGCTGAGCACGTTGGCCTCTGTGGCCTGGCAGGAAGCTGACCCGTCAGGTCCTTCCACTTTGCAGCCTTTAACACTCCTCAGGGAGTCACCCCATACCTGTGGGTTGGAGCTTCCTGCACAAGAGTGATTTATTACTGCAAATGCTGGCCAGAGAGCAGCTTGCATCACAGGGAGCCCTTCTGGATATTTCTAGCTCCCAGGTAACTGGGAGATCCTGACATGCAGACCTTGGCTCCAGCAGAAGCAGTGAATGGCTCTTTTCCTCCCCTTGCCCTGGCTGTCCATCTGTTAAGCTGTGACACTTTCCCAGGTGACTTTGCTCCCCTGGCTGCCTCAAGGCTTGAAAAACGATTTCAGTGCTTGTGAGAAATGAGTTGTCTGACTTCACACAACTCCAGTACACATGGATTTAACATCCCTGACTTCTTGGCCGTAAAACCTTCAGTTGGAAGGCAAATGGTTAGAAAAAGCTTGGGGTGTTTTACTATGTAAACCAGTTGTGTCAGATAAGCACTACATTTACCTTTCTCTTTTTATCTTTTTTTCCAGTCAGGTCAATTCAGTGAAGACATGATTCCTACTGTGGGCTTCAACATGAGGAAAGTTACAAAGGGTAATGTTACAATAAAGGTATGTTGCCATTGTTGACTGTTTTCTTTAGCTTCTAGTTTAAAATTTACATGTTTGCTCTATTTTGCTTCCAGCCTTGAGGCAAATATAGAAAACTGAAGAGGCTCAGCTAAATCTGTCGAGTAGCTTAAGAAGACATTTATGTTTATTTATGGAGTTTGTGAAATGAGAATCTCTGTGTGATTCCCAGGTTCATGGACTAGTTGAAGCACTGTTGTGATAATGCTGTCTGGCTTAGATCTGAGTGTTTAAAGCTCAGAGCTGCTGCTTTCCTGCTCAATCAGTTTGCTTAAGGGAAGGTTTACATCAAAAGCAAAGCTTTAAGTGAATACATTGTATTTTCTTGTGTACCCCAGTGTGTAACCTTCTTACACAGGATGTTCTTGCCCCTGGTGCAAGGTGCTGCAGTTTGCAGCTCCTGCTGTTGGGCCCTGAGCTCCGAGCAGCTGTGCAAGGGATTATTCCTGTTTTAACTTGGGAAAGGTCAAGCAGCTGCTTAAGGACAAGGGAAGAACTGTTGTGATTTCTTGTCTTATCTTTGCCTGACATGTTTAAACACAGTGCATGGCTAAATTGTCTTTCTCCCCTTGCCTTAAGATTTGGGATATAGGAGGGCAGCCCCGATTCCGGAGCATGTGGGAGCGATATTGCAGAGGAGTTAATGCTATTGTGTAAGTGTCCTTCCTTCACATGTGCTTCTCTTCTCTGGCAGCCTTCCTAACACTGCATGCCTCACTCTGTAGTTCTTGTGATTCTCAACCTGCACTGCAACCACTCTGACCTTTTTCACCCCTAAGTTCAGGGCTCAGGATGGGTTATTTTATCAGTGTCTGATCTGGAGTACTAACTCCTCCCTATCTGATCTGGGTGGCAGTGCTGTCTAACTCAAAGCATCTTCCTTCTACTTTGCTCTTAGAGAATTTTTTTTAAAAAGAACTTAATTCTTCGCTCAGAAGTCCTAGCTTTGTTTAAAGCCTTGTTGAATGTGCTCAAAGCTGGCAGTGTAAAGGAAAGAGTGATGTTTCTGCTGGAGCTCAGTGTCACTGACCTAACCTGAAATTCTCTTTAAAGCTACATGGTAGATGCTGCAGATCGAGACAAAATAGAAGCCTCTCGAAACGAGCTGCACAATCTTCTAGATAAGCCCCAGTTACAAGGAATCCCTGTAAGTAACATCACCTTCAACACCTCTAAATGTCTCTGAGGAATGTGCATCACTTGAGCAACTCTGAAGTCTGCCTTGAACTCTGAATTGTAAGGCCCAGCCTTACTGGTCAGTGTAATCATGAACAATATCTGCCCCCAGTGCCTTAAACCAGTTTTTGGCCTTCAGTGGTCTTATTTCGTTCAGTGCTCACAAAACATAATAAATACAATTGAAACAGTAGTTTAGAGGATTCTACAGTGTGAGTTTGTTGACTGCAGATTAACCACAGTGTACAGAAGTGTAGAGTAAGTTTGGGGAATATCAGATGAGGATCTGCAGATGTTCTCAGATTTATCAGCTGATGCTTGCTCTTTGCACAGAACAGTTTATTTGTACCCTCTCTTTCCCTGTGACTAGGTCAGTCTTTTTTCTTGATCTGGTTTAACAGTGAATATCTCATTCCTTAGATTTAATAGGCAGATGCAGGCTGCTCATGATATTCTTTTGAAGTTTGTTGGTTTTCTGATTTTGGTTGGGGTTTTTGTCTGTTTGGTTTGGGTTTTTTTTAGGCAAAGCCACAACCATTTCCTTCTCTGGATTTCAGGTTCTAGTACTTGGAAATAAGAGAGACCTTCCTAATGCTTTGGATGAGAAACAGCTAATTGAAAAGATGTAAGTCTAACCCTTGCTAAGGAACATTTCTCTTACTTAATAAATTCATGTAAATAGGGTTGTTATTAGATCAGGAAGCTCGCATTTATGAGTGGAAAACCCAGCAACAGCAGGTAACTGAATATTGCACAGAACAAGTTGTGTGGTGAAGGGGAAGAGGAGCAGTTCAGATTGTCAGTGAAATGTGTGCTGAAATGTTCTTTCTTTCCTAGGAACCTTGCTGCTATTCAGGACAGAGAAATCTGCTGCTACTCAATTTCTTGCAAAGAGAAAGATAATATAGGTAATTATTAACCCAAAACATTGAGAATGATGAAGTGCTGTCAGAGGGTGGATTGGGGGGATTATAACTTCTTAAACACAAACTTCCTGTCTTCAGGAAACCAGGAACAAATCAAAGAGCAATGTGTGAGTGCACTGGTTAAATTCAGCATAACTCCTGATGGCAGTGAGGAAACCTGACTGGTGTTAAAGCTTTAGGGGTTGTAGTTACCAAAAAATGTCAGTCCCTGTGAAATGTGCTCCTTTCTTCAGTCAGTTTGCAGGAGAGAGCTGACTAGTCCATTAGCTTGGCCTAAATGATTTTATACCTCTGTCAGGTGCTCTCACCTCTGCCTCACTTGGTGAGGATGCCAAGTACTTGCAGCAAGTTTTTCCTCAAGTCATTCCCTTGAAATAGTCACCTTCCCTTGCTGTGTTATCAGAGCAGTTGGTGCTGTGGCATCTGCCAGTCCCTGTTCCCTGCAGCCAGACAGTGCCTTTTTCTGGCACAGACATCAAATGCTTCAGAACTTGTGGAGTTCAAAGCAGAAACCGTGTCCTGTGTCATGTCTGGTGTTTGCCATAAGCTTTGTGAGTAAACTGAGTCATGTCAGCTGAGTGAAAGCAGAATTTAACACTTTCCATCCTTTTCCTGATAGCTTCCATGGCTGCTGTGGGATTAACACTGGAGCATTTCCAGGGTAACAGGAGTTTGCTGATGAGGAAACTTCAGGGTGATGCTCCCAGGAGAAGCTCTAAAGGATAGCAGGATGGCTTTATAGGAAAAAAGCTTCTTTCTAGGAAAACAGAATAGTCTGTGGATCAGTTGTGGCTTCCAAGAAGCCCCTGTCACCTTAGCATCAGTTCAAGGTTCAGACATGGTGGAGGGAAGCACAGACTCCCTTCTGTGGAGATCCACACGAGGCTCCCTGCACAGCTGAGCATCACTGAGGCTCTGGGGAAGGAGCTGCTGGAGGGCAGCCAGGGCCTTTCCCTGCCTTAGGAGAGCCTCTCCCAGGCAGGGAGGAGCATGGTGCCCTGTACCACAGGGCTGAGCTGCTTTGTTCTCATCAGGGGAGGAGCTGCAGCCTGGCTGAACAGAGCAGTGCTGATCTAAAACGAATTATTGGAGCCATAGTGCAGTGTCTGATGAAGGAATGTCTTTCTCCTAGAGATGGACAGAACTGAGGAACCAGGATGTGTGGGGCAGTGCCACTGTCATGGTTACCTAAAGGATGCTGGGCAGTGACAGGATCAAAGCATGGACAGCAAGCATCCTAAAAAAATCATTCTATTCATCTGCCCTGGGCCATCCTCTAGGGAAGGCCTTGGATGTTCCTGTCCTGTGTTTGGGACACTGGAACACCAAAGCCTTGCCACTTACACCAATCCAGACACCTGAATGTGGAACTTCTCTTCTCTCTCCCTGTAGATATCACGCTTCAGTGGCTTATTCAGCATTCAAAATCTAGAAGAAGCTGAAGTCTTCCTGGAATCTCCAGTACCAGTTGGCCATAATCTCAATTGTCCACTTCCCTCCATGATGAGATACTACCCAAAAATCCTGTATCAAGAATCTGCCTTTTCACGGTTCATCTCTCATGTGCACTGCTGAAGACTTGTATTCCTATTCTGTCACAAAACAACTAGAGTTGTCATGATAAAGTCAGCACAAATATTTATTTTACAACCATCTGTGGTGGGAGGGTTGTGGGGGGGGCTTTTTAAAGAAATATCTCTACCATGTTAACTACGATGGTACACTCTGTTCTGGTTTTTCAGGGCCAGGTTTTTATATGATTTTCAGCAAGTGTTTTATTTCTAGTGTTTAGTGGCTTGAAGATGCTGATGCTTGACAGCATTAAGATTCTGTAAGATGCCACATACAGTAGTTAGAAAACATTTAAGCGTGAGTTGTGGGATACTGATTGATCTCACAAATGCATGTGATGTGTGTATGTAAGCAGAGAAATGGAAACTTTGCAGAGGGGAGCACAAGGCATAGATCAGCATCACTAATCTACAGCTGAGATCCTGTCACTTGAAAAAGAAAACTCTTGATGAATTAGGAAAGACATCTGTTTAAAATCATTCTGTTGCTTCTGTTTAACATTTATGTGGGGGATGGGAATGGACTGTTCTGTCAAACTTTCAAAAATTGGAGTATTCCAGCATGAAAACAAATCACTAGGAACATCAGGCTTTGTTCAAATACATTTTTCTATCTCAGATACTCGTGGTCTCTCTCTGAAACCAGAACATGCATTTTGAGCAGCTGCATGACACCCAAATTACTGATGCTCTTGTATCGAGGCAGTTGTTGACCTTTAGCACAATCTGTGTGTAATTGTCAGTGTCTCTCCTGCTCCTGGAATGGCTGGGCACAGTTTCACCTGGTGCTATGGAATACCTGGGCTATTGTGACAACTCTAGACCCGCCTGCTTTCTCCATGTAACCATGTGCAAAGCCTGTCAGATGCAATGAAATGTTTAGCTGTGTCAAAGCACAAGAGAGCCAATGAATTGATCCTGTCTCTTGACTAGCTCCTGCAGCTTAGGGAAGTGTGTATAAACCCAAGATTGTAATCTTTCTGTAGCTTTACTTTCTCAGTGACTTCAGCATATTTAAAGGGACAGCCTCGCTCAGACTGGTTTGTTCATCCAGCAGTGTCAGTGTAGCTCCTGGTGTGTGCACATCCATGGTGCAGCTGCTTGTGTTGCCTCACACTGTGTGTGATTCCTCACCTCCATGTGGTTTGCATCTCCTGGGAGCAGCGTTCAGTCCCCCTCAGTTGTGACAAGCCAGTGTTCACGCAGACTGCCATGGCCTTCCTGTCGTGTCCCAGCTCTGGCACTGCTGCACAGACACTACACGCTGCCTGCCTTCAGTCTGAAGTTGCATTTTAACTTTTTGTCCCCTTTCAGTTCTCTGAAGCATGGTTCAATTAATCCATACTCTGGTGCTGTAGAGGAGAGGGTGTATTAACTTGCTACTGTAGTCCCGAGTTCACCAGAACTGCTACAGTTACTTTTATTTAGCAAATTTGCTTGTGCCTATAATAAGGAAACTAAACTAGAATGTGTGAATCTTTGTGGGGGACCAGGTCACTGTTTAGTTAACTGGCCTATAGCTAAACTTGATGTGTTTGGTGTTTATCTACTTCACTGCTTTCAGCGTTTCTGGCATCCAAACACTACCAATTGTTAACCAGTGCATTACTCTCTGCATGTGAACAACTTATACAATTACTGAACTTTGTAAATACGTGAATTTTTTTATTTAGGTGGATGCATATGTTGGTTTACTGCTCTTCAGCTTTATTCAATAAACTTATGTTTTGAGGGTTGTATTGACACTTAACTGCCTGACTTGAGTTGATGTGGCTGAACTCATGGAAAAACACAATGGGATGTCTGTCTGCTCTGCCAAAGATTACAGTGGGGGAAGAAGGATTGATAAATACCTGAGCTGATTTATATTCTGTGGTTCAACTGTTCCAGTGAAATGCTCACAAAACTACCTTTGAGGCCTGGGGCTTGCTCACCTTACCTGAGCAAGCTCAGATAGTCTGAGCAGATTTCAGGGCTTTTTTATGTGTGTGAAAAGCACTGGTCAGCTGCAGGGTCTGAAGCAGGGGCAGCTTTCTGGAGCTCTGTTTTCAGGAGAGAAATGCATGTGTCTGCAAGCTTGGTTCTTGTGTCAAGCCTAGAGTAAAACCTTTGTTTTTCTAGCACAAGTGTCAGATCTTGCAGTGCCTGATCATTCACTGCCAATTAAAGCAGAAAGATTCTTATCTCAGTGGAAAGTGAGGCTTTTGTTGACTGAGGACTTGAACAAAATCTTTGCTGTGATTTTGATCCGAAGTCTCACTGACTGTTCTTCCCAAAGATTTTTGTTGTATTAATTTCTCTTAGGACACTGATTAATTTGTAGGACTGTCTATCAGCATCTTCCAATTAATGGTTAGAAATTGGATGTCTTGTTTCAGGCTTGTCTCCATGTAAGCTTTCAGACTTGCTGAGCTGGATCAGGTTAGTTTTTAGTCCTGGTGGGAAGGACTAGTGAACTGTTCAAGATCCTGTGCATATTTCTTTGGGAGTTTCCTGCATGCAGAACAAGCTCCCTGCAGTTCATAGTCAAAGTAAAATGTCTCTAGACACAAATCTGAAAGCAGTGTTAGTGCACTCAGCCTTGCCAGCCTGGTTGGTGGGATTCATTCAGTAAATCAGCTGTGGTATGAACTGACCCACAGCTCTTTGCTTGATGTGGTATTTCAGTGCCAGTTTCTGTTTCTAGGTGTAAATAGCAGGGAGAGACACAGGGCCCCCTATGATGTGTGTGCTCTAAAATTTGCAATACTGCCCAAAATGCTGTTTCACAGCTGTTCTGGTACTGCTCTGCCAGATGCTTTTGGTTACTCCTGTGGCAGAAAGGAGACCTCAGAGTGGCTGTTTGATTCCAGTGCACTTGTTCTGTTTCTGGGCTTGAGTAACTTGCCAGGTACCTTTCCTTTGAAACAAGGGAAGTGGAGGGAGTGGTTCCTTCTCAACACCTTTCAGCCTTGGACTGAAAACAATACTCATCTGACACTTTATGTCCAAGGTTAAATCTTTTCTGGCCTAATAAAGGTGTGGAGTTCAGGCATTAGCAGTGGTGTTTGCTGAACTTGGGTGCTGTAGCTGTGTTCTAGGAATGTAATCTCACCATGATTGCTTGTCTCAGGCTCTGTAGTGAGCATGGACAGTAAAAAGAGGCTGATTTAAATTTCCCATTGTCTTCACAAAAGTTGCTTTTGGGGAGGCATTTTAGTTTCATAAGTTACTTCATAATTTGACATCAATGGCCACAGCCCTGGAACTCCTCTGATGTAGGACTTGACTGCTGGCATGTTAAGAAAAGCAGCTCTTGTGGAAAGGCAGACACTGAGCCAGAGAGAACTCATGGTGGGGAATACCTGGAGGCTGGACAGCAGTCCTGCCTCTGACTGGTGGGGTGTGGGCATTGTGTGCTGTCCTGGGTTAAATCAGCTCTCAGTCCTTGGTGGTGGCTCTGGTCAGTGCAAGTGGTGAGATGAAGAATGGTTGTGCTTGCTCCCACAGCTCTGGCTGTGGGAGAGTTTTCCTTGGAGTGTCCCTGTCCTTGCAGCTTCAGTGTGGATGGTGATTCCTTAAAGTTCCTTACAGAGCAGGGGAGTTCCCATCACCCAGGGCCAGCTGAGGGGCTGGGCAGCTGCACAGAGCAGCTCTGTCCCAGCACTTGGCAACAGGAAAGATGCACGAATGTGGAGCTGTTCCATGATCCCTGGAACCCATAATCCACTTTCTCAGTGATTTATGTTTTCTCTTTGCATCGTGATGGGAACAGATTGGAAAGATTTTGGGTGCTGACATATCAAACTGCATAATCTTCACTTTCTGGTAGAAGAAAAGGCCAAAGAAAATGCCTTAAACAGTCTCTCTGTTGGATCTAGGAATGTTGTGCAGGGATCTGTAATAACCTGAGGTATGTCTTAGCAGGATTACCAAGCTTTTAACTTGCCTGAGGTTTCCTTTGTCGTTGCCCTGGCTGTGCAATGGCACGTCCTGGTTTGCTTTGTGCAGGACCTGTGCTCCCCCAGCATGCCAGCACTGCTCCCCTGCCTTGCTCCTGCGCTGCCCCTGAGCAGTGTGCATCCCAAAAAGGGACAGCAGGATATTTATTTAGCTGTGTTTCTAAGCTGACACAGACAGTGAATCGTGTTAAAGGAGAAGTCATGTGTGAGTGCCTGAGCTTCAGGGCTTTAGTTCCCAAAATGTGGGTGCAGAACAGCTTGTCTCACCAGACCATGACCCTTCAGAGACTGCTCTGCTGCTTTAGGGCTGCAGCTGCTGCATGTTCCAGCGTGTCCTGGTGAAAGAGGGGTTTTCTCTCACGTGTCACTCCAATGGCAAACACAAATGGCACTCAGAGGGGCTTTGCACATACCCTTTAAAAGGAGAAGTGAAATACTTGATGTTTTTATTTCCCTCCCAGTGGAAGGTGGGTAAGTAGACCTTTGTGCCAGGATTAGTGCCTTTTAATTATGACATGACAGGTTTTATTCTGTTAAAGGCAACATCTATCATTGTGATAATTTTGAAGTGCTTCAATAAAGTGTTGTTGAAAACCACTTTTTTTGCATATTCATCTGTAGTAGGACAGCTGCTTTTATTATTGTTAGAAATATCTAAGAACTCTCATTACCTAATTGTGGGAAACATTTGAGTATCTTTAACTACTTGACTTAATCTGGAGAGTGACTGTAAACCTTTTGCTCAGTGCAGGCAACTTTGAGAGGCCAGGCTGTGAAATTCTCATTTCTAATTATTTTTGTTCTGGTACTGGAAGCATTGATTGGTCTTATTTGTGTTTCTCTCTGAAAAGACCCATTGGGTTGAAGTTCCTGAACCGTATTATTCAACAAACAGAGCAAATATGTCAATAGAGGAAGAAAAAGTTGTGGTGGTGTATGAAATTTAAAGCTAAATTTGATTCTCAAAAGAGTCTCAAGGGTAAGTAAACTGTTAAGGTGCTTTTGTGTAATTGTGTTAACTTGGGGTGTAGATACTGCAGGCTTTGCAACAAGAATGAATTCTCTTTTTAGAATCAATAATGAATTCCCTTCTTGGTTTGAATAACATTTAAAAGATCTGTGAATTCTGCAGACTGAGGAAGGGAACTGATTGTCCAGGCTAGAGGATTTTCTCTAAGTCAGCATCCAGAAGTCTGGCTGGACTACTGAGTTGTGATACTTGGTTTGGATTCATTCATTCATTGTTTCTGTTACAATAATTGAAAAACAAAGATCTGACTTCTGAACTACAGGCTGAAGACAGATCATTATTGTCTGGTTGTCTGTCTGTGCATAATAAGTCCTTTATTTTTTTCCTGTGTAGGCGTTTTTCATATTCTGTCCCATTTCCTGGTAACAGATCAGGCACTTTGGTGAAAGGACAGCTCAGTTCAGTGTCAGTGACCTGTTCACAGCCAGACACTCGGATGCTGTTGAGGGTGCTGGAGTAGCTCGGAGCTGGGTTTCCTCTTTACCTCCCCCAGCTGTGGTTTCTTTCTGTCCTTTTGCTTATCTTCAAGAGCTTTGGTTTTACCAGTACTGCCGAGTGTGCTCACTCTCACATCCACACCTGGCATTTGTCAGCTCTTCTATTTCTGCAGCTCTCGGCACCCACAGCTCTCCCCGAGCCTGTCCCACAGGGCCACCAGGGCTGCGGTCACACCTGATGCTCTGTCCCTTGTTATCCTTGTAATCCAGTCACTTCTGGCACTGTGGGCTGGAAATCCCTGCGTCCATCTCCTCCACGATGCTCGTCCAGGAGCGTGGTTTGGCTTCCTCCCACTGCAATTCCCGGGGAACGCGGCTCCTGCCCTGGCCGGGGCTCGTTCCCTGCCATGTCCTGGGGCTCCAGGAGCCGCGGCTCACGCTGTCACAGAATCCCAGCATCACTGAGGCTGGAAAAACCCCAGGATCAGAGTCCCAGCTGTGCCCGATCCTCACCTTGTCCCCAGCCCAGAGCTCTGAGTGTCACATCCAGGAATTCCTCCAGGGATGGGCACTCCAGACCTCCCTGGGCACTTCCAAATCCTGACCCCCCTTTCCGTGGAGGAATTCCTGCTGCTTTTCAGCCGCTGTCACCGGCACCCCCGGGGCCTTTCCCAGCTCTGCAGCCGCTGTTCCGCACCTCGGAGCGCTCCGGGGGTGGTTGTGACGGTGGCGCAGAGCCCGGTGGCGGATCAGGGCCCGGTACCAGGGCAGAGCCCGGTGGCGGATCAGGGCCCGGTAC
>VXBI01004611.1:2394-21751 GCA_013397375.1 Toxostoma redivivum | reverse complement strand
GGGCGGCGATGAGTACGAGCGGCGCTACAGCGGCGCCTTCCCTCCGCAGCTGCGGGCGCGGCTGCGGGACGCGGCCCGGGGCATGTTCGTGTTCGGCTACGACAGCTACATGGAGCACGCCTTCCCCCGCGACGAGCTGGACCCGCTGCACTGCCGCGGCCGCGGGCCCGACCGCCGGGACCCGTGAGTGCGGCCGGGAACGGGGCCGGGTGCGGGAAGGGACGGAGGGATGGGTGGATGGATGTGTGCTGGGGGACCCGGCTGGCACCGGTCCGCGTTTGTGTCTCTTTCGGGTCAGCCTGGGCCCAGCCACGGGACAGTTGGTAATGGCCATAAGCTAAAGTACAAGTTCCACCTCTGTATGAATCGTGACATGGTTTGGGTGGGAAGGACCTTAAATCCCACCCAGTGCCACCCCTGCCATGGCAAGGACACCTCCCACTGTCCCAAACCCCAGTGTCCCACCTGGCCTTGGGCACTGCCAGGGATCNCCCCGCTCGCCCTATGGCCGGCGGCCGCTCCCGCCTCCCCGCCCGCTCCACCAATAGCAGCGCGGCGTGGGCGGGCCTTGCGCCGGACCCAACCCGCGGTTCCCTTCCGCTCTTAAAGGGGCCGCGGCGCGGCGCGGGCGGCGCCGCTGCGCTATGCGCGGGCGGCCATGCGATGGCGGTCGGNTCCCACTGTCCCAAACCCCAGTGTCCCACCTGGC
Organism: Toxostoma redivivum; assembly: GCA_013397375.1. Taxonomy (NCBI): domain Eukaryota; kingdom Metazoa; phylum Chordata; class Aves; order Passeriformes; family Mimidae; genus Toxostoma; species Toxostoma redivivum. The sequence continues at coordinate 21,042 of VXBI01004611.1, read as the reverse complement.
CTTGGGCACTGCCAGGGATCCAGGGGCAGCCCCAGCTGCCCATCCTGCTAGGGAACAATTTCCTATTAATATCCAATGTAAATCTATTCTCTTTAAGTTTGAAGTAATTTCCCTTTTATCCTGTCACTCCAGTCCCTCTCCATATTTCTTGTAGTCTCCCTTCAGGTACTGGAATTAATTTCTTTCCATAGTGGGGCAGAGCTGTGGAACAGCTGCCCAAGGAGTGGTGGAGCCTCCCCCTTTGGAGCCTTTCCAAACCTACCTGGACACGTTCCTGTGTCACCTGCTCCAGGTGACTCTGCCTGGACAGGGGGTTGGACTGGATGATCTGCACAATCCTTAACAATTCTGTGATTCTGCTCTTCCAGCTCCAACCTGAACATCAATGATGTGCTGGGGAACTACTCCCTGACGCTGATCGATGCGCTGGACACGCTGGCGGTGAGTCCTTGGTGTGAGGACACTGCCCTGGTCACCCTGGGACCTGCCCTGGCTGGGGGTGCTCCCCAAGGCTTGCCCAGATGCTGCAAACAGCTGGATCACGAGCTAACAGCTGGATCACAAACCAGCAGTGTCCCATGGGGGTAATAGAATGAGAGTAGTTGGAGATGTCAGCAGAGGTTTCCAGAGGAGAGAGAGGAAATTTTGGAGCTGCTCCCCAAGGTTCAGAGGAGATCCCTTTGGGATGTGCCGTCAGTGGTGCTCAGGGTGGCTGGGTTTGAACTGGAGCTGCTGGGAGTTGCATCAGGAGGGTTCATTGTGTGCACAACAGCTGGAAGAGCTCTGGTTGTTTCACTGGGCAGAGGGGGCCTGACACACACAGATCTGTGTGAGGAGTGGTGAAAGGAAGGAGGGGAAAACCTGTAAAGCTGCTTCTCCCCTGCATTCCTGATAAAACTGGAAGATAATGTGAGGAGCAGCTCCTTTCTGTGCAGCACAGGGTATGGGGTGATGAGGAAGAGCTCCCTGCTTGGGCATTTTCAGAGACCCCAGTGGGTTTCATTATTCTCATCTGGGCATGTTTTGTGTCTTCTGGAGTGTCAGGGCTCACTGATGTGCTGGAGCCATGGGGGATGTGGATCTCCTCTGGTGCAGAAGCTGGTTTGGGCTCTTTGGGATATAAACCCCTTCCCATTCTGCCCAGGGCAGCTCTGAGAGAACTGAAAGCAGAAGCGAGGGAAATGTTTTACTGAGGGAGAAGTTTGGGATCAGTGCTATGTGGCTGATAACAGTGCCTTCCTGTCCTCCTTCACCAGCAGAAGCTTTTCTCAGATGTAAAGGTTTTGGTTGCTAAAGTCTCTTGAGTTTCAGAAGCTGCTGCTTGGGGGAACCTGTTCTGCTCCTCATTGCTCAGATCAAACCCGTGGTGCTTCCCCACTGGGGCTGGGCAATGAGAACAGCTGGTGCTTTGGTTAAAAATGTAGGTATGTCCCAGCCTTTTCATGAGCTCAGGCAAGCAGGAACCTGTGTTTTCCTTCCACATTCCTGCTCCCCTGCAGCTCAGGCTGAATTTCCATCTGTCTCTGGATGCAGTGGGAATCAATTCCTGGGTTAGACCTGTAGGAAGCAGGCACAAGGGAACTCCTGGATGTGCAGTGTTGGGTCAGGAGCCTGAAAGGTTGGACTGGTCTTTGGTCAAATAAACATTAAATCAAACTTCATTGTTCTGCAAGTTGTGTAATGTTTTAGGCTAAACTTAACTCTTGAACTGATAGTTCAGGCAGTTTGAACACTCAGTGTGCTAAATCTGACTGCTGGCCTAAGATGTGAACTTGCCATTCTCTTCCCCACCCCTCTTCTGAAGCAACAATTGTACAAACTAGCTTTGTTTTTCTGTAAAAGGTAATGGGAAACTCCTCAGAATTCCAGAAGGCAGTGAAGTTGGTGATTGACACAGTTTCATTTGACAAAGACTCAACAGTCCAAGTTTTTGAGGCAACAATCAGGTATGTGGTGCTGAGTTCCTGTCTTTAAAGCAGTAACAAGGTTAAAGACTTGGTGAGTGTTGTTCGAAGTGAAATCATTGATTTAGAGGTTTTTGGCAGGCTTAATTCCTAAATTGTTCCTCAAGTTAGCTGTTTCTTAATCTTCTATGAAAATATTCCATCCTTTCATATTGGAAACAATTTTAATCAGTCCCGTGTGACCTGGAGCAGTGAGACAGCAGTGGGGTTGGCTCTGTGCTTTCAGACTCTGCTTTTTTGGTGTCACTCCTGCAGCAGAGACTCAGATCTGGGCCCAGGAAACAATCCTGGGACAGCTTTTCCCTGGTTTGTTTTTGTTTCATGGACTTCTGCTCTCTTTCACTTTCATTTTAGATGAAAAAGATTCTTCTGTCTTGGAAATGAGTTTAGATACTATGTGATTTTTAAAGAGTTTCATTTTCTGAGTGCCTCAAGCAGTGTTTATTCCTGCTTCACTTGGCCAGGCTTTCTTTTTTCTGAGAACTAAGTTTATGTAACACCCTTCCTGCCATGCAGGGACAAGGAGGCCTTCACCCCTAAACAGACTTGTTCCAAGAACTCCTGGGTTAGGTAAATTTTGGAGAACCAGATTTTGAGATCCTGTGGCTGACAACAGCATGATTTCTACATGTGTTGGGGGAAAACCAGATCATTTTGTGTAGTGCCTGTAAGGAGCACAAAGTAATAATTCTGTCAGACATGACACCAGTAAGGTCTTTAGGTGAAGAATGAGGTTCAGAACAGACTGAAAACCTGAATTTCCCTTTTCCCACAGGGTTTTGGGAAGCCTGCTGTCTGCCCACATCATCATTACAGACACCAAGCAGCCCTTTGGTGACATGACCATCAAGGATTATGACAATGAGCTGCTGCACTTGGCTCATGACCTGGCAGTGAGGCTGCTCCCAGCCTTTGAGAACACCAAAACTGGCATTCCCTACCCTCGGGTGAGTGGCCAGCAGCCCCAGAGCAGTGTTTCTCCTATCCTACAGCTTGAATTTTGAGCCCTTTTATGTGCATTTGGAGTATTGAGCCTGCTCTAAGTTATTCTAAAATGACACAAGGGAAACTAAGTTTTGGTGATACAAAAACCATGCAGGTTTTTGTATGGGTAATACAAGTTGCTCCTTCTGTTAGGTGAATGTTTTCCCTGATTTTTCACTGTGTTTGTTGCTCCCTGTGGGTCAGGAGTCATTTGTTTCTGTGCTGTGTGGCTGGAGCATTCACTGTCATTAACAAGGAATACTGTAAAGGCAAATAGCTGAGGAAAGTGACTCAATTGCTACTAAAACAATTATGTTAGAAAAAAATCTTCTGAAATATTTATCATACTTGGCTTGGAATTTATAATTTTCCTGAAGACTGCTCAGTGAGTACTCAATACTCTGGGATTCTTGGATTCTGCAGCCTGTTGTTTTAAGCAGATGCAGTTGGCAAGCAGAAGGATGTCACTACTACTGCAACAATCCTAAACTGCAAAACTATAATTAACACTTGCCTGGCTGCTCTTAATTTCTGGAGACAACAGCACTGCTTTTCCTCCAGACCTGCCAGGCTGTAGAAGTGTGAATTTTCACTTCTGTTCAGGGCCTGGTAAAGCAGCTGAGGGTGGTGTAACTTCCTTTCAGGCTGCCTTCCATGGGGAAGGGGAGGAGCATCCACTGAGGAAGCTCTTGGTTTCAACAGCACAAACTGAGGGCCAGCAAAGAAGGAAAAGCCTGAATGTTTAGTGGAAAGCAAGAAAAAGTAAAGTTTGCAAGGGTTAGCAAGTATAAGAGAAAAATGAGGCTTGCCCATTTTAAGCACGATGCTGCAAAGCTGGAAGAAGAATATCAGGAATTCTGCAGGAAAGCTTTCCAAGCAGCAGTGTGCTGGTTTTGTCTCTCTGTGCACATTCCATGCTCCACATTGTGCAAAAACCAGTAAAAAGGCTTGTTCCTGAAGGGGAGGGTGCAGCTGTGAGCACAGCTGGCTGAGTGCAATCCCTGTTGACAGGTGAACCTGAAGAAGGGGGTTCCTCCAGACAGCCACAACGAGACGTGCACGGCAGGAGCTGGGTCCCTGCTGGTGGAGTTTGGGATCCTCAGCAGGCTGCTTGGAGATTCCACCTTCGAATGGGTGGCCAGGAGAGCTGTGAAGGCCCTGTGGAGCCTCAGGAGCAATAACACTGGACTGCTGGGTAATGGCTGGGGGTGCTGCTGTGCCAGCCTGCCTCAGGCTGTGCCTTCACCTCCTCCACGTGTCCTCACCTTTGTCCTTCTGCTCCCTCCGTGGCTGTTCAGTCATGTTCTCCTTGTGTTCCCAGGGGCTGTGTTGAGCTAATGGCACTTTGGGGTTTTCTAAGAAAAATGGAGTCTCTGAAAGACTCCTTAGGGCACAGGTTTTCAAATGGAATTTTTCACAAGACTGGGGAATGGAACTGGAGGCCCTGATTTGTGTCCCCATTAATATAATTCAGATTGGCAGATGACTAAAAGTACTTAAAATAACTGCATGTGTGTGGGTGTTCCTCAGATGAATCCACCACAGTAACACTTCATCTGATGTTAGTCTTTGATCCTTCCTCCTTGGGAATTTCTGAACATGAAATATTCCCAAGTCTTGACTGGACTGTTTTTCTCTGATATACTCAGCAACCTCAGACTAAACTTTTGGTTTGTTCTCAAAGGAAATGTTGTGAATATCCAGACTGGTCACTGGGTTGGAAAGCAGAGTGGACTGGGAGCAGGGTCAGATTCGTTCTATGAGTACCTGCTGAAGTCCTACATCCTCTTTGGGGAAAAGGAAGACCTGGAGATGTTCAATGCTGCTTACCAGAACATTCAGAACCACTTGAGGAGAGGGTATGTGATTCATGTCAGCATCAATTCCTTGAGCTGTGAATCCTCTGGAGAATCTGAAACTTAACTGTTTATACTGCTTTGTGTCCTGCTCTAGAAAATCTGCTCTCCTTTTTACTGTAAGAAGCAAAATCTCATTTCCATGGCAGTCTCCTCTTTCCTCAGCAACTGATTGGGTGCAGAGAACCAAACTGGTTCCTGTCCCATTTATAAATGTTAAGGCTGAGAAAAGTCTGGCACTGCAAAACAAAATGTATTAAATTGACTGCTTTGTTCTTCTGAAAGCCTGATCTTGCCTAGCATGACTTTTTGGTAGAGATTGTGCTGGCAGAGCTCTGAGATAGGACACATCCCTTTATGAATTCACTTCTCTGAGAGCATGACTGGTGTTTGGTGGGTTCCTTTCACAAAGAGCCCAGCACAGCAAACCAGTGGCTGCTTGCCTGTGCTGCTGGCAGTGTGCTGTCCCCCAGCAGAGCATTTCCATGTTGCTGTTGTTCTGGCAGGAGGGAGGCCTGCAATGAAGGAGAAGGGGACCCTCCCCTGTACGTCAACGTGAACATGTACACGGGCCAGCTCATGAACACCTGGATTGACTCCCTGCAGGCCTTCTTCCCTGGACTGCAGGTAAATTCCCTTCTGCTAAAGGCCAAGGAGAAAGCCCAGACTAATCCTGGGCTGGGAATGAGTGTGAGTTCTGAGCTGAGCTCACCTGAGGCTCTGCATCTGGCTGCTCTGATAAGAGCTCAGTTCAGCTCTGCATTAACTCAGCAGTGTGGGGAGGGCTGGCCTGCTCTCTGCTGCATCTGAGACACTTTCAGCTTCCCTCTTTTCACCTCAGCATTTGTATTCTGTGCTGTGAGGCTCTGCTGAAGCTTTTACTGCAGAGAATGAATGCATTAGTGCTTTTGGGGGTTATTTTGTGTGTGTTTTATTGGATGCCACACTCTCATCTTTGCTGCCTTGCAGCACTAAGTGTGTGTGTGTCTCTGGCTGCTCTCATGCCCAGGTGTTGATAGGAGATGTGGAAGATGCCATTTGTCTGCATGCCTTCTATTATGCCATTTGGAAACGCTATGGAGCTCTCCCAGAGAGGTACAACTGGCAGCTGCAGGCCCCAGATGTTCCCTTCTACCCCCTGAGGCCAGAGCTGGTGGAGTCCACTTATCTCCTTTATCAGGTATGGGGCTTCTCTGAGCTGCACATCATGGCTTGGCCAAAATGCTTTTGTTCAGAAAGTCCCTTTTGCCCCCTAGAAAGTCCCTTTCTCCCCCCTGACCTGTGCCTGCTGAAGTTTGGCAGCCCTGGAGCTGCCTCTTGTCATGTGGAGTCTCTGGGCAGGCACTGCAGTGTTGAGCAATGTTGTGGCTCTGCTGTTTGCTTCAAAAATAGCCTTTCTTATAAGGCAGGCAAAACCAACACTAAACCACCTTTTCTAAAAGCTGCTGGCAGATTTTTACAAGGCAGAGGCTTGTGACTGCTCAACCAAAATTGTTGAAGTAAATGTAAGAGCTTTCCTTGCAATAGTGTCCAGGCACAGATACAATAAACTAGAATAACTCTGCCTCCAAGGAAAGGATCAGAGAATTTGGATTTACTGCAGGTTTTCTAGGATTTGCACTAAAGCAAATGTGAGAAGCTTGCATTGGCTAATCCAAGTCATGCTCCTATAAAGATAAGTTTGCTGTGATACACAAGACTCTGGTACCAATAGGCCTTTGTTGTATTATTTTTACAGGATTTCAAAATGCTGACTCTAACTCTTGTCTGTCTTCCTTATTTAGGCCACAAAGAACCCATTTTACCTTCATGTGGGAATGGATATTCTGCAGAGTTTGGAAAAATATACAAAAGCAAAGTCAGTCTTCAATGTTCTTTTCTTCTCTCAGTGCTATATACTTACATTTTATTATACAAATATTATATAGAATCCAGTCTGCCACATGTAGGTAAACCAGAAAACCCAGCCCTCCTTGAAAGCCATAAGTGATGATTAATTTATTGAGCACTTCTTTCTCTCCTATGACAATGAAATTATAGTCCAGTGGCAACTTTATACCTTTGGAATTTTATCACTACCTTTCAAAATGCATTGTTGATGATCAGCTGCTAAAAACTGCTGAAAATAGCAGTTGGGATTTTTCCTAGGGATCCTGCAGGATTATTTCTCTCCTCATGTTTAGCTGAGCTGAGGCATGGCCCCTAAGCCAGGTGCTGTTGGGTATCAGCTTCCACTTCAAGACAGCAGCAGTGAACCCTGACTTTAATGCTGAGTAGCTGAACTTTTTGCAAGGCTCAGGGCGAAGAATGAATTTTTATTCCTCATTATTAATTGACTCATTTTTGTCAATAGACAGATGTGTAACAATTGGCCAGGTCAGACATTGGGGTTCAGGTGATCACAGACCCCTCAGCACCCCAGAGCCAATAACCAGTGAGTGCTTGCACAGCACAATTTTTCCATTTGGACTTCAGCCCTGGCAGTGGGAATGCTCTGAAGTGAAGGAATATCTGAGCAGGAGAGCTGCACCTGACCCCAAACCAATGTCCAATGTTGCAGGTGTGGCTATGCCACGTTGCACCACGTGGTGGAGAAGACCAAGGAGGATCGAATGGAGAGCTTCTTTCTCAGTGAAACCTGTAAATATTTGTACCTGGTACGTGTGTGTTCCACTGTGCACAAAAATGGCACAGGACGGGGCAGGAGGTTATTAATTATTAATTATTAATTATTTATTAGAATCTGGCTTGGGTTGGGGGCAGGACATCATTAATGACAACCTGCTGGGCTCTGGGTTTGTGTGTAGGGGTGATTCAGGCTGAGCTCCTCTTCTTTGACCTCACCCCAATCCCTGAGGTGGGGCAGCTGCCCAGGAGTGGTTCCTGAGCCTGGGGAGCTGCAGATCTCTGGCAAGAGGCTGGACAGGAGAGGGAGCAGGGCTGGAGGGAGCTGCTGCTCAGCTCTGAGCTAACTGCTGCCCAGAGCAGCCTCTGCTTTCTCCCCACTGGCTTTGGCACTGCCAGCAGAAAGCATTTGGGCTGACATTGCCTAAGCCCCTATTCTCAATCTCCTTTAGTGCAGAAAAGCAAATGAAACTGTGACTGATTGGATGCCAGCCTAGAAATGCCTCACAGAGCAGCTTAGAAAAATAAGGGCACTTTAAGCTGTGTGAGAAGTTTTTCTTCTGCTCTCCTCTTCGAACTCCTCAGATCAATCCCTTGCATTAAGATTATTTATTGCCATTTGCTCCAGCTTTATTTAGCACTATTTGTGTGATCCCTCCAAGTGTGAGCACCTGTTTCCAGCTCCTTGTTACTGGGAGATGAAGGATGTGGCACACCTACAATGACTGTCTCTCCCTTGTCTCCTGCAGTTGTTTGATGAGGAGAATCCAGTGCATAAATCTGGGAATAAGTTCATGTTTACTACTGAGGGCCACGTCGTGTCTGTGGACGAGCGCTTCCGGAGCTCGCTGTGGGAGGACATCCTGCCTGGGGACGGGGACAGCGCCCACAGAGCCAAACCCACCGAGCTCAAGGCAGCCAACTTCAGCTCCAATGTAAGCAAAGCACGAGCTGCTCCTGCCTGGGGTGGGGAGGGGGCAGCAGGACTCACTGAGCCCTTGGGAAGGGGTGCTCTGGAGTGTTTCCTTTAGAAATGCTGAATACCTGATGAGCTGCCCTGGAAAGCAGAAATGGGATCATGTGAGGGATCCTGGGGAAGGTGAAACCCCTTTGAGGTATTTTTTGCAGCAATTTTTTTGTTTTTTGATAATTTACTTCCAGTTATTTTTCCCTTTTCTTTGCCCTTAAAACTCTCCAGTGTTGCTGTCAGGGGCAAAGGGAGAAGCAGAGGATCATCTGAACCAAATAATCTGAACCAGGCTTTGTCTTCCTCAGTGTGGTTTTGGGGGTGGCAAGGGGACCTTTCTTAGCAAGGCCTCAGCTGAGAGCTGTGGCTCCAGTGCCCATCAGCAACCAGAACAGATCAGGTTTGAATCACAGAATCACTGAATGTTTTGAGTTGAAAGGACTTTAAAGAGCATCTCATTCCACCCCCATGGGCAGGGACACCTTCCACTGGAACAGTTAAGGATAATTTTTTAAATCTCTGCTGGTGGGTTCTGGTGTGGTTCCTTCCCTCCTCCCCACAAAGCTCCAGAAAAAGAGCATTATTTTAAACATTCACAGTTGTCATAGTGAAGGAAATCTCAGTTGCACAACAAGCTGTGCTGTGTGTTTGGAAGCTGCAGCCTGCACTGAGGAAACACTTGCTGCTCATTTATGGGATTTGTGCTGGAAGTCTGCAAGGAACGAGGGCAAGTTGGAGTAAAAAGTGCTATTTGGTACAATTTGCTGTACTGGGAGGATCTGAAAGGATTGCAGAGGGGATGAGCTTGCCTGGGCTTGGATTTGAGTTTTTACAAAGATTAAATTTTCTCAACAGTGTAACAGAGTCCCTGATGAGAGGAGGTACCTGCTGCCCCTGAAGAGCAACTACATGAGACAGATCGACAGAATGGTGGGACTGATCTGAGGGACTCTGCAGGGGAACCTCGGAGGAGTTTGGGATTGCTCTGCAGACATTGCTCCCTCTCCAGCTGCTCCCTGCACAGCCTGAGTCCCCCAGGTGTGCCCTGGGCCTGGGCTCAGCCTTGGACACAAAGGACATGGAGCTGGGGTAACCTCCTGTGCCACCTCAACACACAGCTCTTGTTCCAAGACTTCCTAGGAAAAATGTTGTTGCAAATGAAGGCTGAATGATATCTTTGAAAAGAAAAAGAAGGCAAATTGGCCTGTGCCACTTAGCTACCTCTCTGTAGCTGTGTTACAAATGTCCCTCTGGAGCAGGGTCTGCTATTTCATTTGAAATAATCTCGGGGTGTGGGGGAGGAGTGGGGAAGTGCAATTTTTTTACACCAAGTTGAATTATTGAATTTTTCTGACTAGCAATACACAACCTTAAGGTCTACTCAGGTAGGAACCCGCTGGGTTTGCTGAAACAAAACTGCTCTGTGTACTCTTGGAGGGATAACTGCTGGTGGGGTAAGAGCTGTTGGTGGAGTGTGACATCCCTCCCACCCACAGCTGACACAAGCTGCAGGGTTCTGAGAGCCTGGAGCTGCAGAAACCAGTGATCAAACCAACCCAGGTGCCTTTTTGGGAGGGAAGGGGGAATTGCAAAGCCACTCAGGCAGAAGTTCCCAAAGTTTCCTTGTTTGCCAAGTTTTAGTGCCTTTTCAGGAGAGATGCTGCTAAGAACTGGTGTCACAGTACATGAAGAACAAATTCCACATTCCTGGCAGGATTCATGTGTTAGTGCCTTAAGTTCCCTTCACTGGCAGGGAAAACTGAGCTTCCTTGGGAAGACAGAAAAGTATTTCTGATGAGCTGGTTGTAAAATACAGTGGAACCCGAAGTCACTTAAAAAGAAATGTTTGGGGTTTTTTTTAAGATACTGGAAGAATATCTGTGAACTTCCAGGAAGAAAGCAGTTAAGGGCTTGAGGGATGACAACAAACTGAGGCCAAAACAACTATTTTAAATACAACAAGTTGGGTTGTTTTTTTTCCAGTGGTTCCCCATTGCTTATATACTTCTAATTTTTGACTACAGTTGAAGTAGTAGAATGTTAATTTTTGGGTTAATGACTTTTAAATTGAGGCATAAATACAAGGGCAAGTTGGTCTGCTGTATTTTCACCTTCTTACAACAACATTGGTTTTCATAAACCACGTGTTGCAACTCAAAACATTTCTAATAAATATGAAGTTTGTGCTGGAGAGGTTATTGTTGGAATCTTTTAATGTACAGGTGCACCTCAGGGACTTAGTTGTAGAATCTTCTATTCCATGATAGTTGAATCTTGTATTCAGGCAAAAAAAAATCATCAAGTCTTCTTAGTCTTATTATGTGTATTTGAAGGGGTGAAGGGTTGGAGGGGGGAGAGGGAAATAAGTTAAAAATTCCCAAAATATTGCAATAGAATGTTTGCCTTGGTGTTTGAGGCAGCTGGTGATTCCAGCTCCTGTAGACTTGGCTTTGCCAAAGATATTGGAGTGTCTGAGTTGTCTGTTGGAAAGGAAAACAGGAATTGCAGGTGTTGTGATGCAGAGGTGTTGGGAGAGGTTTGGGCTGTGCTTCCAGGGTGAGAAGGGCAGGAGGAGGGTGGACAGAGGCAGGGATGCCCCCAGGAGGATGGGAGGCACCTCTGCCCACCCACAGCAGGGGGTCTGGGCTCTCAAATGCTGCTCCTGGGCCAGCTGGGCTCATCCAGACCTGGGATCAGAAATGATGGGGTGGGAGCCCAGCACAGCATCCCCCACTGGCTGTGCAAACTCATGGAGTGGCAGTGCCAGGATGGCCAGGATTTGGGGAATGGGCAGGATTTCCAGGGTGGACAGGATTTCCAGGATGGCCAGGATTCCAGGATGGACAGGATTTGGGGAATGGGCAGGATTTCCAGGATGGCCAGGATTTCCAGGGTGGACAGGATTTGGGGATAGGCAGGAAGCCATGACAGACCCACCCTCAGTGCAGTGCTGGCTCCTCCTGGTCCAGTTTGTCCCAGACTCCCTGAATGTGACACTGGCCACTCTCTGTGTGTTTGTGCCCTCTGAACTCCTGACCCAGGGAGGCTCCCAGCCCAGGATTGTGCACAGAATCCATTCCTGAGCTTTCCTGAGAGAATTCCACAACTTGGAGGAAGTTGCACAATTGTTCTGCCATTGTGTTTTCCTTGTGATTGCCAGGAATAGTGAAAGGTGGCTGAGAGTGGGAGCAGCCCAGACAGGAATTGCAGCTTTCCAGCCAAACATGGGCAGCTTCCCTGGGGAATTGCTTTGGAATTTCTGTTGCCTGGTGATGTGACAGTCATCTTTCCATAGAAATGCTCTTTATCCTCATGGAGGCTGGTGGTGAAAGATTCTGTGTTCCTGCAGGAGCCAACTTTTCTTCCTTTGTTCTAAAACTGCTTTTACTCTGTAAAAGAGCTTTTGTACAAGTCCATGGCATCAAAATGGAACTGATAACAATGCTGGAATCACTTGCTGAAACAGACTCTTGTATTTCTTGGTATCATGTGCAATATCAGGTTTTGCTAACTAGAAGTGCCATGTATGCTTAATTGTTATTTATCCATGAAGTATTTAACTGAGGATGGGAAACTTGGAAGGGGACCAAATGTGCTTTCATGAAATGTCCTGAATTTTCAACACTTGGCTTGCATTTTGCAAATCTGCATTAAAAAAAATGGTGTTTGACCTCTTGGATGTGTGTTTGTCTTGCAGGGGATCTCCCTGCACCTTCTGTACACTGGGATTTCATCTGCTTAGAGCTGGGAGAATCCCATTTATTCTTCCTGCAGGAGAATAAAACCCCAAAACAACAGGGCTCTGTCTTCTCCCCCTGTTCCTCTTTTTCTCCATGAGGATTTGGGGGCAGCTGAGAGCAGGGGTTGATGTGGGGTGAGTGAGGTGTGGCAGTTCTGGTCTCATGAGCAGATCCTGACCTCCCTGCTGGAATGCCAAATCCTTTGTCCAACCAATCCATGAAAAACCTGGTTCAGGTGGGAATTCTGCACCAAGAGCTGTGCTGGGCTCTCTCCAGCCCATGGATACCCAGCCTGGGGACTGGGTTTGGGAACAACAGCTGGAAATGAGCTGTCTGTCCATCACTGTGATTTATTGGTTCTCTTTTGCAGCCTTTCCCTCCTGGATTTGTTTTTTCTCTCTGCTTGGCATTATCTCTTGTGTTCTCTCCTGGGTTGTAGTCCTGGTGCAAAGGCTGTTGGAGTTGCCAGGGTGTTTGTGTGGATCAAACTCCACATTCCAGGGAAATGTCTGCTGAGCATCACTGATGGGAATTTTGCAGTGATTTTAAAGTTCCTCTGGATTTTTGGATAATGAGATCTTTGCCTTTTTTTACTTTTGCTGTCAATTCTAAAGTGAGTATAAAGGGGCTGGAACGCCGATTTTGGGGCCAGCACCCCAGCTCTGATGTTTTCCCTGTGGTTGCACATTTACCAGAGGAGTCACTGCCCTGCTTTCCTGTCATTCCTTATCTTGTCTTGCTGCCTTATCTGCTCCCCGAGGGTTGGAGCAGCTCTGCATTGGGACTGAGTGCTTTCACTGCAGTTTTTCCAGCCCACATTTAAGAAATTATCTCCAAAAAAAACCCCACTCTGCCATTGTTGCTTTCCTGGGTGATTGGAGTGTAGCAAGACCGCTTGTGATAGAAGATTAAAAACGCAAAATCGTGATTGAAAACTCGCTTTTTTTTAGAGTAAAAAGCACGGGACGGGCTGGGTTTTAGAGCAGCAGAGGTGTGTGATGCTGCAGCTCCGGTTTGCTTCCAGCAGAGCCCTCCCTTGTGCCGCGGTTCGAGCCGCTGAAACCTCGCTGCCTGCAGGGTGAGCGCTGGCAAAAGCAGATTTACAGATTATTTACAGATTATTTACAGATTATTTACAGATTATTTACAGCTTCCCGGGGAAAATGCGGGATTATCACTGCCCAAAGCTGCAAAGCATCACCGAGGGGGAGAGGGGACACTTGGAATTCCTAGAGATGCTCACCTTTGGAGCTGCTTTTAGGGAGGGATTTTGTGTCACTGATCACCTCTTGTGTGGTTTATCCACCTGGAAGACACCAATAAATATTCCTGGGAGCTGCTTTGTGCCCCTCCAGCCTCTCATCTCTCCCCACACTGATGAGAGGCAATTAGTTTGGAACCATTTTACTGAAAAGCACATTTTTCCCCAAAAAAATCTTTGATTTTTGTTGCTCTTGGGAAGCTGCTCCAGCCTTTCCAGAGCATCCCAGTGCCCAAAGCTGTCACTGCCATTTTCCAGGGGGAAACCCCGGGAAGTTCTTTTTTTTATTTAGGTAATGCTGGTAAGGGGGGAAAGGCACCAGTATGGCCCAGTCCTCAACTGGGGAGGATGCTCTGAGCTCCTGCACAAGGCACAGGTGGGAACTGGGAGAACTGGGAGAACTGGGAGCAGCCCCAGTCCAGCCTTGGTGATCAGAGCTGGATTTCACTGGGTTCCAGTTGGAGCTCCAGTCTCCATGGGGAGCAACTGGTGTGACTGGGAGTGCCCCAGTGGCACTGCCCTGGGGAGAGTGGGGAGGGAGAAGTCCCTGGAACTGGGAGATTGTGGGGGAAACTCCCTGGAACTGGGAGATTGTAGGGAGAAACTCCCTGGAATTGGGATTTTAGGGGGGAAACTCCATGGAACTGGGAGATTGTGGGGTGAAATCTCTGGAATTGGGAGATTTTTGGGGAAAACTCCCTGGAATCTGCAAATCATGGGGAAAACTCTCTTGGGTTTTGGAGATTGTGAGGAGCACTCCCTGGAACTGGGAGATTGTGGGGTGAAATCTCTGGAATTGGGTTATTATGGGGGAAACTCCTGGAATTGGGATATTATGGGGTGAAATCTCTGGAATTGGGTTATTATGGGGGAAACTCCTGGAATTGGGATATTATGGGGTGAAATCTCTGGAATTGGGAGATTTTTGGGGAAAACTCCCTGGAATCTGCAAATCATGGGGAAAACTCTCTTGGGTTTTGGAAATTATGGGGAGCACTCCCTGGAATTGGGAGGCTGTGGGAGGAAGTGCCTGGAATTTAGAGATCCTGGGAAACATTCCCTGGAATTTGAAGATCATAGGGAGCACTCCCTGGAATTTGGAGATTATGGGGGAATTGGCATTGGAAGATCATAAGGAGAACTCCCTTGGCTTTTCCACACTCCAAGCAGGTGCTCAAAAATACAAAAAAAACCCAGACAAATTAAATGGGGGAGGAAAAAAAAAAAAAAAAAAGGAATATTTCAGTTTATTAATACTTCTTGAATAATTGAAATGACTCGCTGGGTAAGGCCCAGGGGCTTTCCAATAATGGCAATCTGCATACTGTTAATTATTAATGTTCATTTGGGCTAAGTCATTGCTAACATGAACAGCTCTTGGAAAGCTCCATGAATCATCAGCCTCGTGCTGTGACAGCTCCGTGGTTCTGTCACAGAACTTCACATGCAATACAAAACTCTGGCCTGACAAAAAACTGCTTTTCCCCCTCCTCTGCTCCAGAGGAGATGGATTTTTACAGCAGCCTTCAGGAGGGAAAAATTAACTCTAGAAGGAGTATTTAAATAAGCATTTTTAATAGATCAAATATCCCAGACGCTGCTTAATGAGAAAACAAATTATGTGGGAGCTACAGATTCTCTTTTTTTTAATATTTATGTGCAAATGATTCCCTCTCCTTTCCTTTTGCTTCCCTGCCTGCAGCTGAGTGCAAGGATGCACCACAGCAGAGCTGGGGGAGAGGAGGGAGGATAATTATCCATAATCTGGGGGCAGAAAAATCAGATTTAACACCGTTGGGGTTGTTTGGGGTTAATTTTCCTTTGCTTTATTTTCTTTCTTTTTCTTCCCTTCCCTCCTTTCCCTTCCTTTTTCCTTCTTTTTTTCCCTTTTTTTTTTTTCCTGGCTGGGCATGTTTAGGAGAGGAAAGGAGGTGTGATGTGACATCTGAGATTCCCTGGAATTCAGCCTTTGTGTGTGAATGGAGGTCACAGAGATTTTGGGATTATCCCCCTTGTCTCAGTCCTGGTTTATCCAGGGCCTCCTCATCCTGGGAATGTGAAGATGGAACACGGGGCAGAGCAAGGAAAGTTAATTTAAAACCTCAGAAATGCCATTTAAAATGTTGAACTCGTTATTTTACATTGATTCCTTCACTTTGTCAGTTTGGCCATGATCATCAAAATCCCATTTTGGGGGAGAAAACCAAGCTCAGCCGATCCTTCCCTTTTCTTTTCCAGCTTTCTCTCCACATTTACCCTGGAATGATTTCTCCTCAGTGCACAGGAATGCTTCAGCTCGGTGATTAATTAGTATTGCTATTAATACAAGATGCAATTCCATTGGACTAATCTATCTTATTGGCCAGGCTTTAATTAATTAGGTAATAAAAGCAACCCTAAAAAAACCCCTTTGAATGCTGGTTAATGAAACCCATGGATCTACTTATTAAGAATTAAAACCTTTCTCTCTTTGATACTTCTCTGCTTTATTAAACTCTGCTCCACTGCTTTGTGTGGTTTGTCCCATCAATAACGAGGCTCTTTCTTCTGAATTGCTTGGTGTGAGCCAAGAAATCTCATTTTATCTAATTAGGGACAGCTCTGCCTGCATAATGAACACAGCAGCAGCAAAAGCCATTTGTTCCAGGCCTTTTGTGGTGTTTTATTATTTAAAAACTCTGATCTTATACACCCTACACCTGTTTCCATATTAAAAAACAACTGTGGAGATGAAGAACTGGGCAGTGGGACACAACCTGCCTCAATCCCACAGGTGCTGCAGGAAAACTCCTTTTTGGAGGAATTTATTCAGTCTGGCTGCATCCATCCCCTCCCTGCCTCTGGATTTTGGGCTCCATCATTATTTGGGTTCTGGGAGCAAAAATTTTTTTTTTTTTTTTTTATTTCTGGGAGGGGTAAAACAAAGCTCACAGGTTTCCAGGATTAAACAAAGCTCACAGGTTTCCAGGATAAACCAGGCTCCTCCTTTGCTTTCTGCTCTTGCCTTTCCTTCCTCCTGCCCAGGGGTTTCTTTGGGATTCACTGGGATAAAAGTTCAGGGAATTCCCTGCAGGAGCAGCTCAGAGCTTTTAAAGCTGGCAGAATCCAGAGGTTCTGTTTTTTTGTTTCACCCTCTGTGTCCAAACATTTCTGGCCATAGCAGGGAGGAGCTGGAATTCCATGATTTCTGTGTCCTGAGGGATTCTCTCCAGCTTTCCCAGCTGATTTAAATCCAGAAATCCATGGTTTTCCAAGGCAGAAGGCAACAGGAGGAGCAGGAAAGCTTTTTTTTTTTGTAAGAAACAACAAATTTAGAGAAAGCCAAGGAGGCACAAAAATGATTCTCAAGATTTAATTATCCCAGGGAATGAAAGCAAGGCAGGCTGCTTGAACCTGCCTGCTCAGGGTTATATTAATATGAAGCATTTAATCATTAGGGAGATGGAATTAGTTCACCCAGACTGATCTCTAAGCTGAACTGCAAAGTTGGACACAATAATAATTTCATAAACTTCCTCAGAATAATAATTTTCCTGGACAATTATGCTGAAGGACATCACCTTGTGGGGCTCTCTTCACCTGGGAAGAAAAATGGGAAATGGAGCTGCTGGTTTTGAGAGAAAAGAGTGGGGATGTTTTGTCTCCCATGCTGAGGTTCAGACCTGGTGGGAAACTTTCCTGGTTTTTTAATATTTCTGCTTTATTTTTATTTTTAATTGAAGGTTTAGTTGGGGAATATTTAAGGGAAATGTGTTTTTTCTCTCAGGTTTTAATTTCCAGGCAGGAATTGTGATTTTAGCAGCTCCTCTTCAGTTTCTAATCCCAAGTGTAGTCGGGTTCAACTGCCAGAATTTGTCTGAAGGATGGAAAAAACGGGGATAATAATTGAAGAAAAGAGTTGGGAATCGTTACAGTGAAATAATGAGAACCAGGGGACTGTGATTAACAAGTAATTAATTATCAGAAGGTCTTTGCAGGTGCTCAGGACCTGCCCTTCCAGCCTCTCCTGGCTCTGAGGGACATTTCTAAAGCCTTTTTTGGGGTGAAATGTTGTAAAACTGCTCCTCATCACTGCTGCTTGCTCCCACCCATCTGATACAGGTACACTTGCTGGACTTTGGTTTTCCCCACCTAAAATTCGTAAATATTGGCCTGAGCATGGCAGATTTCAGAGTTTTTTAGTGGTTTGAGTGTTGGAAATGGTTTGGGGAGGAGGTGCAGCAGTCTGGTGCTCTCCTGAATTCTCAAAGTGATTTTCAAACTTCTCAAATGTGGAGATGCTCTGTTTGTCCTTGAAGCTTAGTGTAAGAAAATAAAAAAAAAAAGTCATTTATAACCTAAAAATGACTGCAAGTTTTAAAAAATGAATGCAGGAGAATGCAAAGCAGAGCTGGAAAATAAAGGATGCTGCTGGGAGCCCTTAGGAGAGAACAGCTGTGCCATCTGCAGCAACAGCTGGAAAATGGACCCCGAGTGATGCTCTGGAGGAGTTTCAGTGCCACAGCCAGCGAGTTCAGGGAAAAAAGAAATGTTTGAGAGGGAAAAAGGGAATGTTTGAGAGGCTGGAGAGGGAGCCAGGCACCTGTGGCACAGGAGCAGCCCCAGGGATGCTCGTGTGCAGCAAACAAAGGGAGTCTGGAGCTGGCTATTGCCAGATGACTCACAGGAGTGACACTGTGAGCAGTAAACAGTTCTAATTTATCCAGGTGACATTTAAAATGCAAATCAGACCTTAAGATAATTGCTGGAAATAAGGGAGCCTCTGTTGGTTTAGGGAATGTTTCCAGTTTCCATGGAAATTATTTATAATGCAGCGAGATGAAGGAAGGGCTTGGCTGGAGCTGCTCCTCTGTGGAGCCACGGGATTGGTGCAGAGGGGGCAGGAGCTGGGGGTCAGGGGAAAAAGTTCTCAAATCTCTTGAAAAAAGAGAATTTTTTTCCCCCTTTTTGACATTGTAAATGCAGATGGACCAGAATGAGGTGATGCCACCATAAATGTGTGTGTGTGATCACCATAAATGTGTGGGGTCACCATAAATGTGTGTGTGGGGTCACCATAAATGTGTGTGTGGGGTCACCATAAATGTGTGTGTGTGATCACCATAAATGTGTGTGTGGGGACACCATAAATGTGTGTGTGGGGTCACCATAAATGTGTGTGTGGGGTCACCATAAATGTGTGTGTGTGATCACCATAAATGTGTGTGTGATCACCATAAATGTGTGTGTGATCACCATAAATGTGTGTGTG
>VXBI01004607.1:178959-213476 GCA_013397375.1 Toxostoma redivivum | reverse complement strand
TTTTTTTTTCTCCTCGCTTCTCCTCCCTTCTCTACCCTCCACTCCGGGAAGGTGAGGGTGGGTTTTGGGGGGTATTTTTAGGGATGGCTGTGAGCAGGGGGGTGTCGGGGTATGTCGGCTCACCGCACCTCCCCCTTCTTTTCTCCTTTGCAGGCAGTGCCGAGACCGCCGCGCCGGGGCTGGCTCCCTGCACCGCGCCATGGGACGCTTGNTTCTGCTTCGCGTGGTTTTTGATTTGGCGAAAAAAATAGGGGAATGGGGAAGAAGAGCGAAAAAAAAATAGGGTGATGGTGGAAAAATAAGGGAATGGAGTAAAAAATAGGGGAATTGGGGAGAAAAATCGTGCCTAGCCTATAGAAGTCTCCCCTTCCAGCGTACGGTTTTGTTGGCAGTGAGGAAAATCCCCGTCGCGGCGGCTGCGGAATAAATCCGAGGAATAAATCCGATTTTGGGAAAACTGGGAGAGGCGCTGGGAGAGGCGGAGGGACGGGTCTGTGCTGCCCGGCGCTGCGCTTCCCGGACAGCCAAAAAAAAACATCTTGGGCTGGGGAAAAGGAGTAAAATGGGTGATTTTGGTGATTTCTTGCCCGGTGCAGCCCGAGCCCCGCTGAGATCCCGCTGCCCTCGGGCAGCGCTGCCAGCACCGCTGGTTTTGATGGTGTTTTTTCGTGTTTTCTTCTCCCCCCCGCTTTTTTTTCCCTCCGCAATTCTTATTTTTTCAAACCTGCAAACAAAACTCGTATGCAGTGTGCAGTGGCTGCTCCCTTCTTACATTTTTTCCCCCCTTGGCGCGCTTCATCCTCGGGCAGCCCCATGGCTGCATCTCCATTAAAAAACAACAACTAAAAAAGAGACACTGAAATATACGCAGTTTATTTTTTTTCCCACGGTCAACTTTTTGTTTATTTGTTTAAATTACTTTTGTTTTTTGGAGGCTTTTTTTTTTCCCCTTTTTTCGAGCTCCCTTTCCCAGCGGCTCGCGGAGTCCGGCACTGCTGGGAGAACGCTGCCGCACTCTCCTGCCCACACTCCTGCTCTCTTCTTTCCCTGGGAGGACACAAGGGATTTCTGACCGTTTGATTTCCCTCTCTGGGTCTATTTTCAATTTTTTTTTCCGCTTTCTTTCCCCTGGGCGTGGAGAGGTGACTCGGAGTTTACTTTAGGCGTTGGGAGGGTGACAGGTTTTGCAATAATAAACCTGCTTTTCTCCCAGCCGCCCGGGATGAATGACTTTGAAATTTGCAAACCTGATTGCCAACATCTGCAGAGAAGGAAGCAGCCTGAATCGAGGGAAAAAGATTTATTAGTTTTAGACTAGGTGGCAGTGCCAATTTCCCAGGTGCTAAGAGGAGAGGTGTAAAGCGAACGGGGCTATGAAGCCAAGCACATGGGCAAACACCTTCTTTTTTCCTTCCCTTTTGTCTTTTTTTTTTTTTTCCCCTGCCTTTTTTTTCCCCCTGGTTATTTTTTTCCCCTCTCCTCCACCTCCTATTGCAACAGAATATGATCTCTGTAAAAATTCATCTGGACAATCTCAAGTCAAACCGACTGTGGGTTCTTGGTATTTTAAAAATTATTCTTACTTTTTATTGGGTAATTTTATTTTTCTCTCTTTTTTTTTTTTTTTTTAAGTTTTATTTCTCCTCCCAAAGTTTCCTTTTCTGAAATCCAGGCAGGTCAGGAGGGAGGCACGGAGCTCTGGGCTCTCCAAGCTGACCAAGCTCTGTGATGCCGTCTGTGAGCTTTCCTACCGCACTGGGAGAAAGCCTCAGATTTCAGTCCTCTCACAGAGGGAGTGTGGTGTGTGATACCGCCAGTTCTTTTTTATTGTGTTCTTATTTTATTTTTAAAATTATTTTTATTTTCCTTTTTCTGGGAGTTGTTTGAAATCCCCTGTCCCTGCACCTCAAGTAGTGCCCGGTCTCCCCGTCCGCTCCCTGGCACGATCCTCGCAAAGCTCGGCTTTGTCACGGCAATTCCCAGTCAGGCTAAACTCCATTAAAAAGATCTGTACAATTAACAGCCGAAACTCCCATTAAACCACAGCAGCGGGATAGGCAGGGATTTTTTTTTTTGCTGTTGTTTTTTACGGCTTTAACAATATCGCCTGAAATGATGATTGCTTCCTGCTACCGAGGGGCCCTTTGTAGGTTTGCGTTCGCAGTGCTGTTGGTGTGTGGTTTTGGTGCTTTTTTTGTTGTTGTTGTTGCGTTTTTTCGGGGGTTTGTTTTGTTTTTAGGAGGGGTGGAACGCAGAGGCTTGTGCAAGGGGTTAAGAAAAGTGGGCAGGAGGCGAAGCCTTTAAATAGAGCCAGTTCAAACCGATCCTTAAATACCGCCGGGCTGAAGAAAGAGACTCTTGAATCTGTCCCAGCGTCCTCCGAAAATAAATACGCCCCTGTAAAAATAGCATGATTTGCCATATTTGAGAATCCAGTTATGGCCGGCAGCGACTCCTTGTTTTTCCCGTACCTTCTGCTCGTTCCGGCAGCCGGGCTCTGCCCCAGCGCCAAAGTACGGGCGCCTGGGCTGTGTCCAGTGACCCCTGGACCCTCGGCTCCTCTCTGGGGGATTTCTGCTCCATGGCAGCGCTTTGGCCGCTGCCGTGCTGGCCGGGGGGACCGGGACAGAAGCCCCTTTGTTGGAAGCACATGAAGGGAGGAGTGAGCTGGAGGCTGAGGCGGGAGCTGAGATGCAGGGATGCCATTCCCTGTCCCCCCTGTACTCTTGGGCATCGCCATCTCCCCATCCCTGAGGAGGGTAAGGGGCTTTGCAGAGGGATAGCGACTGTTGCAATGGAATTTCGTGCCTGGAGCTTGCTGAGAAGACGTTGCTTTGAAAAAGGCTGCAATCGATGGAACGAGGCAGCCGAGTCCATTAAAACAAGGACTAACTCTGCTCTGCAGCAGCTCAAAATATGGAGGTTTATAGTTTTGCTCCTTCCCTGCGCCACTGTCTTTGGGTTCTGGTCTCGGCTCCATCCCAGAGGAGCGTGTTGTTCTTGGCAGGCTCTGTGTTTTGGGGGAGGTGGAAAAGGCTCCTTCAGACGCGATTGCGAAGGGCTGCTCCGGGACTGTGTCCCTGCCGGGCAGCAGCGGGGCTGTGTGTGAGCAAGGATCACCCGTATCCAAAAAAAGACTCTTGGAGTACAAAATTATATTAATAGTAATTAATAAAAATGTTATTTTTTCCGTGTGCTGGGGTATCCTTTCTTGGGTGGGGGGCTGCAGGAACAGATCTGTGTTTGTATAAAAGGCTGCTCAGCCTCTTCCATTAAAATATGCTTCAGAAACACTTTTCAGTGTTTGGGAAAAGGGGCACACCACTATGAGCAGGGCTGAGTGTGTTAAATCCAGCTCCAGAGCAGTGGCTGGAAGGAAAGAGGGCAGACAGAGGGGAGAGATTTCGGTTTCCCTGCTTTCCTACTTCACATTAGCATGTGCATTCAAATGCAGGGATTTAAGGCAGATTGGAGACCGTCCTTGCTTCCAGGCCTGCTGTGCCCAGGGAGAAGTTTTCTAGACAGCTGGGCCAGGTAGGAACATAGGAAAAGAAATAAAAATACCCTTCCATCCCCCAGGACAGTGCTGCTGTGCCAGCAAAATCCCTCTGTAGCTATCGTTATAATGGCAAAATGGTGCTTGTGCTGAGCCCGCAGATTTTGCAGGAGGCCTTGCTGTCGGCAGTGCCAATGGAAGCACAATTCTCTCATCAAACTGCATCCATGCTAAGCTCTTTTTGCTGATAGAGAGACTGGGATAGTGTGGATTGGGCACCGCAGTGCTCCGTGCTCTGCTCCTCCGCGTTCTTGGAGCGCCCGGACCAGCGGCGGGGTTTTGGTTCAGCGCAGCTCTTTTTGGTTTTGATGCTGCAAGGAAAATACCATCGGTGTTTAATGGCCCTTGAAATCATGGTTCCCCCTCCATGCCTGCCTAGGGGGTGGTGCGAGGGGCAGAGCTCAGGGGGCTCCTTGGGGCAGGGGCTTGGTGTAACACCGGGAGGAATGTGGACAGGCTGGGAGGATGCTTCCCCTCCCTTGGGGCCCTGGTGGAACGAGATGCTTTTTGAGACCTGTTTTCAGGCAGAGCAGGGAGTGTGCCTGTCCCAGTGGGGCGCAGGTAGGTGGTGCTGGGCAGCGTTGTTGTGCTTGGTCCCGTCACACTCCGCTCTTCACGCCCGGCATCCCCGGGGGTGGAGGAAGTGCTTGGCCATAGAGTGATGTCCCTGCAGCTCCCTCGGGCTGGTGGCCAACTCGTAGGCTGTGAGGAAGGCAGGAGCAGTGTCTGGGCTGCAGTGGTGGTAGAAAAGGGACTTGTGCATTTTTGGGAGTCTCCCACCCTGAGTTCTTGTGTTTCTCTGATGTCCCAGAAATTTTTCCCAAGGTCTGGGTGGGCTGTGGGGTGGCTTCTCCATCCTTCAGGAGCAGTGAGAAGGACTGTCCAGCCTGTGCTGCGTACTCCCATCCCAAACTGTGGTAGCTGGTAGGGTTGTTGGAATATGGACAAGAGCCCAAGGGCCAATGTGGTGACGTAAACTTGCTCGGAGCAAGGTCCTGCGGAATCCTCTGCTGTGTGAGGGTTTCCAACACCTTCCCAGGTGAACAGGCAGGAGTCCCTGCCTCTGGTAACACAAGGCTGGTAAAGGTGTCATTTATTACTGTGGTTTCTAGCAGCCTTTCTCCCACTTGGAGCAAACCTTTCCTCCTAGCTGGTACAGAGTCTCCTTGGTAGGGTTGGAAAACCACGAGTCCCATCCCTGACTGATGGTGTGCCAGAGAAAATCTGATCTGGAGGATGAGCCGGCACTAGAAATCCTAGCCGGGGGTGGCATGGGGCACTGGGCAGATCCCTGGTCTTGGGGACAAGCTCCTGCTCTTTCCCAGCAGAGCAGCTGTTGGAGAAATGGAAATCACTGGGAATTAATCTCACTGCAGACGTGGTTAGCAGAGCAGGGCTTTCGTAAGGGAA
This sequence comes from Toxostoma redivivum, assembly GCA_013397375.1. Taxonomy (NCBI): domain Eukaryota; kingdom Metazoa; phylum Chordata; class Aves; order Passeriformes; family Mimidae; genus Toxostoma; species Toxostoma redivivum. The sequence goes on along the minus strand of VXBI01004607.1, from coordinate 208,510 downwards.
ATTTTAGATCTCCTTCCTAGGATAACCCAGGGTAAAGCTGAAATTAGTTTATAATTATATAGTAAATAACCCCCCATCTTGTCATTTCACCATCTTCTGGTGAATATGGAAATGAACATTGTTAAGGGGAATTAACGTCGTTATGGCAGCCTTCCAGGTGAGCTCTTTGCGGTTCGGCCGCGGCTGTGACCGGCGCGAGGGTGTCGGATCACCTCCCCGAGCTGGGGTTAGTGCCTGACGAGTCCAAACAAGGCCCCATGTGTTTGCACCGTGTACTAAACTGGTCTAGTTAAAGCTCCGGGCAGGAGGTGGTGCAGGGAATCGGGGCCAGCCTGGCATGTGCTGACACGAAAGCTGCCGTGCTGGGATGAGGAGATGTTGGTCCGCGTTAGGTAACGTGATCCAGCATCGCCTGCTTGAGGTGCTGAGGACAAGGGAATGCTTTGTTCAGCCTCACTGCTGAAACGGAGAGCACGGTGTGCCCTGAACAACCTGAAAATGTAGGCAGGGTGGAGGAGCCGAGGGCAGCCCCAAATTCCCTACCCGTTGGAGCCGGGGTGAGGGAGCAGTGCTGTGTCCATCTGCACAGCCTCTCGCTGGCTTTTCCAGCTGGGAATGCTCTTTAAAAAGCAGAGTTTGGGAAGGGACCACTCCGGTGTGGCTGCCTCACCCTCACCACGAGGATTTGGCAGTTTCCTTCTCCCCGTGTTTCCTCCCGTCCCCGCGTTTTTGGCTGGCTTCACTCCGGGATGGCACAGCTGGATGTCTGCAGGCATCGCGACGCACCCACCAACACTGTCCCTTCTCTGCTGTTTATTTGCTTTGCTTAATGTTCGCTTCTCCCCAGCTCTTAAACACCAGCGGGACGGCAACCACACAGCCCCTTCAGCTCTGTCCCTGTGGGTGCTGGCTGGGGGACGTGCAGCAGGAGCCCCCGATCCGGCAGCGACAGTTGGGCTCGCTCCTCACGCCGCCAGGATCAGCTGTTGGGTGCACAATATGCTCCCGTTTTCCTCTCCAGCTGTTGCTGCTGACGGTTATGGGAAGCGAAAGGTAGTTGAGAGTTTGGCATCGCTAAATCAGGGAAGTGATGGGCAGAAAGGAGGGGCCAAGGGGGGGCTCAGTGTGTCTGAGGCTGGGTTTTGTTTAAATCCAGCCAGATTGAAATAGTGGCAAAAGGATTGAAATGACCTTGGGAATAAATTTTATTGCCAGCGTAGCAGTGGCCAAAGAGCCATTTTGAGGGAGCTGGATGCAGGCAGGCAATCCAAACATGGTGGGCTCGGGTCAAGGGAAGGAGCAATATTCAGGAGGGAATATGTCTTTTTAGATGAATTACAGAAATTTTAAGGCACTCGGCCTTCCCTCTCTGGAGCTGTATCCCCGGCAACTTCTGCAAAGGTTGTTCCTGCTTCTGCCTCCATCCATCTTATCCTGACGCATCCTTGCCAGCAAAGATCCTTTTTTACCTTCGGTAGTTGGATGTATTGCCCCTAATTCCCTTCATGCCCCTGTCCCTTCTCAGCAGAATTCCCTGTGACTTGAATATGCTTTTAACACATTTTGTTTAATTGTTTTTAATTTTAAAAAAGTTAAAAATAATAATGGCAGTGGCCATTGTGCTGGGGAAGAAGGGTTTTGGAGGGATTGGGCTGTGTGCTGCTCACAGGCAGTGCCGATTGCTGTGTGTAGATGAAACAGCTCCCGTGTTATCACCACGCAGTGTGTGTCATCCTGGTGTTTGTGTCCTGGTCTGCTGGGCGTGGGGACATCCCACATGTCGTGTCACACACAAGCCAAGCGGATAATGCTCCAGCGAGTAGAGATCCGGGCGGGTGAGTAAAGAAGGGTGGTGAGTAAAGAAGGGTGCAGGCACCTTCCTTGCCACCGGTGGAAGCCCTGGCTCTGCTCGGATGGGCAGGGCACACTGTGCCGGGCTCCTGGAGTGTGCAGCGTGCCGGGGTTTCCCTTTGCAATCCCAGCACTACAGCGGGGCTTTTTCCCTAATGAGATTAGTGACACAAAGCAGCAATTCTTCTGCTACTTTTAGTGGATGTTCGGGGTTTGTGTGGAATCGGAAATTCCTACTTTCATCAGATGAGCCTTCTCTGTGACTGTTTTGTGGACAGATCTTCCTTTCCTCGGCTTCAGAGCTGAAGTCATATTGGCACAAGTGTATCAAGCTTTCCCCCCCTGCTCCCCTCTGCTGCCTGTTCTCCTGAGCCCTGGACATGGTAGATTTTATCTTCTGTCCTGCTTTGAATCTCGCCATCACCCCAAGCTGCTTCCATCTTGTGGAGGGCACGAAAGCTTGGTGGCCTCTAAACACAGCTAGGAGGAGAGAGAAATGCAAAAGTCACTCTTGAACCATTCTTGCAAGTACTTCTTGGTGTCCCTAGTTAAGATGTACAACCTGTGTATGTTCATATATAGGGCACCCATATAGTGCCTCACCTGATGGAGGACTGGCCGTCCCTGCCTGGTGTCATCGGGGCCAGGTTGGCAATTTGTCAAGAGCCCAAGGGCTGTGCTTCAATTTGAATACGAATTTGCATAATTCATCAGGAATTAAACTGCACTGCCATAATATTTGTCCGTGCGTTTATCTCCCATTATCAGCAGTGGGGAGGTGTGGGGTCCTGGGCGTTTGCTGGCCACAGATACACCTTTGCTTCACGGTTCAGTGCTTTTTTGGTGCAGAAGAGGTGGTGTGGGCTGATGTTCGGGAGGGTGTGGGAAGGGCAGGAGCCTCTGGAAGGAAAAAAGGCTGTGAGTGTAGGGTCAAGAGGAGAGGCTTGGCAGAGGCTGAGCTTTTGAGCCTGGTTTCCTAAGGAAAAGAGTCTTACGAGATTATGATCCGTGTGTGGATCCCTTTCTTCCACCCCCAAATGCCTTCAGCCCATCGCTGAATTTTTCCCAGGGTGGTTTAGGTCTCTGCAGATGCTGTTTGAGTCAGTGCTGGGCTCTGGGAGAGGGATGCATTCACTCCTGTGGCACACAGAGCAGCACATGCAGGAGCATCCAGCTTCATCTTGCACTTTCTGTGTCCTGGCTGTGCTGTAACCAAGGGGAATCATGAAGCCAGAGCTGATGAATTCGTTTGGATCATTGGCAGTGTCCTTGCTGCAGACCTGGGGTGTTTCTTGGAGCTGATCCCCTCCTGCTGCTGGCCCCCTGTGTTGAGCTCAGTGACTGCTGAACACGCAGGCAGTGGTGATGTGGTGCCCAGGTCTGATTGTGGGGCTGTGCCTCAGTTTCACCTTGCAGTGCCACCCCTTTTGTAAAGCCCCCCGAGAGGTGCAGCCGCCTTGCAGACAAGAAGGTTTAAAATAAGCAGCAACGGAGGCTGCGTCTCCCAGGCTTTGAGTCATCCCAGCTCGTGCTGACTGCGCCTGGCAGGAGCCTGGGAGGCAAAACAAACCCGCATCCAGCTGCCACCTCCCTGCCAGATGTTAGTGGTGGGGTGGCTGTTTGGGTTTCGGTGGTGGACTCACCAGCAGAGCAGATGGAGCTGCTGTGGGGTGGTGCCACCTCTCTGGCAGCTGTGGTGAAACCCTGGTGGAACTGGTGGCTTGGGGCAGTCCCCAGCTTGGGGAGGCCATTGGGAGGAAAGGGTGAGATGAGCAGCACTGTGCAGGCCTGGGTTTGCAGGATGGGGAGTGCTCAGGCTGCTTCCAACACTCCTTGGGCATGGTGGGACCATTCTGGCCGTGAGCTGTCGCTGTGCTGTACAGGAGGACAGGCAGGGAGGGACCCTGCAGGGGTGATCCTGCAGTGAACCCCCACTCACCACCCCACACAGAGGTAAGGCAGCCAGGGCAGTGGGTGTCCATGGCCAGTGATGGGAAGCAGAGGAGAGGAGCAGGCAGGTGGCATTTACCTTTCCGTGGGCACCTGGTATGTGTCCAGGGCTGGTGCTGCCCATCACACAGCGGTGTTTAATTTCTCAATGGGAGGGCAGGGAGATGATGCTGCACAGTCCCATTTAACCTGCTGGTGACCTGATCTTAAGTCATTGTGGCTGAAAATAGACCGTGTTCCCTCCAGGGCACGGCTAATGGTGCTGGGAAAGCTGGGATCTCTCTGTGAAGGCTGATTTAATTGCTGCTGGCAGGCACTCGTTGCAGGTGATGTGGGGACCAGCACTGGTGCCATCCGACAATAACCTCCCCCACCGAGCTCCTGTAGCTCTCCCGGCTCTGGCAGCGAAGGGTAACAAGCTCTTTTCTAATGAAGGCACGGGACTGTGTGTGGGTGGTGCTGGGTTAAACATTTAGGCAGGGCTCAGGGAGGGGGGGATTCACTTGTTTGTATCATTTTCTGCACTGAGTTTGGGTGATTTTAAAACATAATAAAATTTTAAAAATAGGGTGGGTTAAATTTCTGTGCTTAGGGAAGGAGGGGGGGCACCTGTACTGAAAGTGTGCATCCAGTGCCAGGAGCAGGGTCAGCCTTAGGACCCCTGTGCTGGACACCAGTGGCTAAAGAATCTTCAACATGATGAAGGATCAGCCAGAGCAAAGGCATTTTCATGCTGTCCTAGAAAATCAGGAGAGGAAGGCGAGACTGCAATCTAGCAGCCAGGTTCTGCATTCCTGGGGATTCTGGTAATCAGTTGGAAAGTTTAAATTACTATTTTTTTCAATTTCCATACAGCATTTTAATAAATGTCCAGCTGACACTCCTTGCTTAAGGAGAGCTGTGTGGTTGTGTAGTGAGAGCCTGGAGCTTTTGGGGGACCCCTGTTGGGGTGTCAGGTTTAATTATGCCAGCGGAAAAGAAGAGGCATCCAACGTGGTGCAGGATTTCAGGCTGGGGGCATGTGGGAGAAGCTTCTGCTGTAGCAGCTGACAGTGACCCAGGAGTGTTGACACTGGTTTGAGTGTCAGGATTAGCGTGGGACCAGATTGGTGCTTTGCAGACCCCGTGTTTCAGGCTGAGTGGACTGGCTGCATGTCATGTCAAGAGTGCCACTGGGATGGTTTCCATCTTGGTTCCTCCAGTGAGAGGAAAAGCCACCTTCACTTTGCCAGAGTGATTCATGTCCCCACCTGGGTGGCTTCTTGCTGTCCCCATGGAGATGCTGTTAATGGGGAGCTGGTGGGTGACCTTGTGGGGGATCTTCAGAGTGTCCTGTTGGTGTCCTTTTCCTGAGGCATTGGCATACCTTGGATTGCCTTTGTTTTGTTGCATAGTGGAAACTAAGTCTCCAGGACACTGGGGCAGAACCAGGCATGAACACCCATCCCTTGAGCCCTTTTATTTTGAGTCCTTCGAGCCACTTCCCATTTCTCCTCCTCTGCCATCTCCAGGCTGTTGGGGCTGTTCCAGCTCCTGGGTGAGAAGGTGAGTGGCAGGGCTCGGCCTGATGATATTTATTTCCGTGGAAGCAGGGAACCCCCCTATGCCCTGTGCTCACACCCTACTCTTCAGTGTCCTGAGACTGTGGGGGGCTGGTGATTCACCACGAGGGTGACAAGGCAGGAAGATCATGGCATGGCACGGGGGAATGGCTGCGGGAGGGCTGGTTGGAAGCCTGGTGCTAAGTGTTCCTGTGCTGACGCAGCTGCGAGCGATAGTAAATATTGAGCAAGAGCCATTTAAAAATAAAGCAGCCTGGACACAGATTCCCACGTGGAATAAAATAAAATTAAAAGAAACAATAGAGAGCTGTGCTGAGCTGGAGGGAGAATTCGCCTTGGCTTTTAAGGTAGTGATTTTTGCAGCTGAAGGAAAGTGACGCGGCACTGTTCAAGCCAGCAAAGTCTGGAAGCGTGGACCCCCTGCCGGAGGATGCTGTCTCCGAGCTCGCCAGGGCCCTTAGAAGATTAAATGGGGAGTTAAATTGCCCTGGCTATTCTGGATCCTGGGGATGGGATCGAAGGCTTTCAGGGGATGCAGAGAATTGAGGCTGTAAATTAGGGCTTTGAAGCTACTGCCAGTGCCGTGGCATGGGGTGTAAATATGGCTTTTGGGGCGGTTTTTGGCACAGAATGGTGGGTTGTGACAGCAGCTTGGGGCTGCTGGGGACAGGGCTAGGGACCAGCCACCGCTGGAGTCCAGGCACATCTGATCCGGGGGCTTTGGTTTCAGCCTGGCATGTTCAGGGGCTCGTATCGCTGGTGTCTCGTGCATGGCACAGAGTCAAAGTAGCTCCGGTGCCTCGGGTGTCACTGGAGCTGCCCCGGCAGGCAGGGGAGGAGGTGGCAAAGATTTACACTGTCAGCACTCCGGCTTGCAGCTGTTTGCAGCCATAAATGTGTGCATGAGGAATAGCTGTGGCTGTGCCTCACCGAGCTGAGCGGGGCAGAGATGGGGAGGTGTGTGCTGGAGGGGGAGCCCTGAACGTCTTTCCTGGGAATCTGCTGCTTCTGCAGGGAGAGGATAAGGGATGCACCGATGATGGTAAGCACAGGCAGCTGGGATGCTGTTCATCCTGCTGGTGGTGGGAAGGTACTCACTGTGCTTGGACAGTGCTTTCCTCCCCTCCCTCCCTGCCGGGGAGGACATAAGCATTTATCCAGCTGTTTGTGGTGTGGACTGTTGTCCCAGTTGGCTGCTGTGAGGCACTGCGAGCGGGACTGGGGAAGAGGTGATTGTGCTCCCGGACAAGGGCAGCTGCAGCTCCTGCTCTGTGCTGTGCCCAGCAGCCAGCTCAGAACTGGCTGCAGCCAGGCTGCAAATCTCCCTTGAGTGCGCAGAGTTCAAAACATCCCATGGGAATAAACCCAAATTCTCACTACTGTGTTTCCCAGCCCTGCTGGGCTCAGATTGGAGGGTCCAAGGGGTCAGGCTTTATACCTCAGGCTCTTCTGTGGCCACAGTCCCTGGCAGGGCACTGCGTGGTGCCAGTCTGAGTTCTGACCATCATGGCCCAGGGAAGATGGGGTGAGATGCTGGCGGTTGGAAATATTTCATAAGTGCAGAAACATGTAACGGGCAGATGGGGCTGATGGGGGACACTTACTTCACTTCTCCTGGGGTGCTGGAGGCCACTGGTCTTCCGGTGCCAGGGCTGTGGCTTCTCAGACAAGGATAGCTCATGCCCAGGGCTCAGCTTCAGGGTGTACTTTGCAGCCAGCAGTGCACATGGCCACCTGTTATCCCACACCAGCCACCAGGGCTGTCCAGCTGTGCTTTATTAAAGGCCTTTTCCAATTGGAGAGCTGTCCCAAGAGCAGAGGCTTTGTGGATGCTGCTTCTCTCTGGTGCGCTTTATTAGTTTGGAATCATGGAACCAGACTGGGAGAGTGAATTCCCTATTGAGTAGCGTCTCTGCGTTGCTCCCACTTGCTGCCCTTAACCCTTCAGGGGTGTCCAAGTGAGCTGCCCCTCTGTAGCATGTTGGCAGCAAGTGTGGAGGGTAGCATGGGGATGCTGAAGATGGCAGCCGGTCACCTACAGCTGAGGAGGGGTGGAACAGCTTTCCCAGTGCTGGCACACACCCGTGTCACCTCAGGCGCGTGGCCTGGCTCATTGGCCAGAGCTGTGTCCACGAGGGAGATATGTTCAGTTCCAGCATGTTGCCTCCAGCATGCCCTCCTCCTGCCTGGCTCTTCCACAGTCCAGGCTTGACTGACTTGTCCAGCTGGGACTGAATTTTAGGCTTGAGGTGTGAGGGGCCAAGTTGGAGAAATCCCACATGTTTAAAACTCCGGGTGACCAGTGGCAGCCAGCCCTCTTCTTTCCCCAGCTCTGCCTGGCAGTGCTTTCTGTCAGCTCCCTTTTCACAAGGACCTTTGGCAACCCCAAGCAGGCTGAGCACGTGGGGTCTGTTTCCCTCCCACTTCCCCCAGTGTGACCTCCGGCCTCCAGACGTTTGGTGTGTGGTTTGTGGTCGCTGGTATCTCATCTCCTAGTCGGTCACATCCCCTCTCGGTGGTGAGTCACCCGAGGCTGTACCTCTTCCCCCGAACCCGTGCCGTTTTGGAGAGCTGAGCAAAGATGAAGAAGATGTTTTCAAGTGGGCTGACACATCTGCACCCGCCAAGTTCCTCTAATAACAGCCCTTAGTGATTTATGTCTCAATTGTGCAAAACAGATATGTTTTATAATCTTGCAGCTTGGAAGGAAGAGGACAGGTGTGCTCATTCACTGCAGCAACTGGAGCATCACAGGGGTTGCATTTTGGCTGTAGGGATAAGGTGCTTTGAGGGACAATCTCTGTGCCCTGAACCCTTCTACCCTCAGAGCTGGGCTGCTTTGGATCATGTGTGTCCCTGCTGGCATGAGATAAAGTGTTGGTGGTGCCTTTCCCAGGCAGTCAGAGGCTGAGCTAATGGGCACATGCATGTGTTTGGCGTGGTGTAACTTGGCAGGGAAAGGGGGGCACAGCCAGTCTGGGCTTGGCAGCACCTCCCTGCCTGTGCTGTGGTGCCAGACCGCCTCTGGGCAGGCAATCAGGCTGGAGGAGCGTGGCTCAGCCTGCCGAGACCTGTCGGCGTGTCCCTGGGCAAAGCGGATCTTGTGCTGGTTCAGCAAACACTCTGGCCCCAGGCAGATGGAGATGGCTGTGGTTTCCCCTTTTCCCCTCCCTTTCTCCTGGCAGAAACCCATGGTTGGGGTGAGCTGTGCGTTGCTCACTGCGGTAGAATTTCTCCCCTTGGCATCACTTTCTGGCACGGAGATCCAAGGAGGCAACAACTCACCCGCGGCCGCCTCCTGCGAGTGCAGCTCCTCAGCACATGGAGGAGCAGCTTCACCTCCAGGTCCTGCCCAGGGCACTGGGGCAGCAGGTTTTGGGCTATGTGCACCAGCGTGGCTGCTGGAGGGCTGTATGGAGGAAGAAGTGTTCTGGCAGTGGCTCGAGATTGGATTTGCATTGGGTTCATCCTCAGGAAAGCTGTGGTTCGGATTCCTCCTCCCTACTCCAGCTCTGGTTCCTGACAAGGAACAAGCCAGGTAAATACAGCCTGTGCAGCTTCTTCAGGCACTTTGCAAGGGAAAACAGTGTTGCTGGTAGACCCCAGGCTGGAGTTCAGATGGTTCTCTGGTTTTGCTGCTGGTCAGCTGTATGATGCCTCAAGCCATTGCACCTGCCTGTGCCTCAGTTTCTCCACCTGCAGAGCTTTGGAATGTGCTTTGAGCTCCTGTGCTGGGCTTATGCCTCTCCAAGGAGCAGTGCTGCTGTTGGTGGGCTTCTGGAAGTTACTGGGAAGAGCTGCCTGATGTGAGGTGGCTTTGGGGGTTGGCTGGTGGCATCAGTTCAGTTCTGCTGCTGTTTCCCAGCTGCCATGGTGACACTGCCCTGCAAGGTTCCCAACCTGTCCATCTGAGCCCAACTTGGACACTTTGCATTCCCCGTCCTGCTCCTGCAGCCCCAAGCTGAGGCTGGGTGACTGTAGCAGGATGTGATGATGCTGACTGGGGAGGAAGCCCCAGAACATTTGGGGCTGGGACTGAGCCTATGTTATCCCTGGGCAAGATGTGATGCCAAAAGCAGGGAGATGCCCTCAAAGGACCAGGGATGTAACTGGTACCAAAATGCCTCTTTAGGTATCAGTAACTGAAGCTGTGTGCAGGTGTCCCTGTGCCTGCTGGCAGTACTGGAGTGTGCCCCTTCCCTGGAGCCCTGCAGGTGGCTTCATGTCCTTGCACCATGTGCAAGTGGGGGTATGCCATGGGAATCTGCGCACGGTGGTGTCTGCAGGATGGGATGTGTCTCATCATGCTCCCCGTGCCGGTGTTTGCGCCTGCTGGAGCAGCTGCAGCTGGGATTGACTGCTGGGAGAAGGGGCTCATGAGGGGATGTCTGCGGCTGGACCCTGCAGGCTGGTGTGGCATAGGGTGCTCCAGGAGCTTTGCCATGCTGCAGCCACGTGCTCTGCCAGATGGGACTCACGTTCCCTTGGAAATGTGTCACTCCTGCTCCAGATGCTGGCTCATTGCCAACCCAGTCCAGCGTTAGTGGTGACAGTGACATGACACCGCCGCCGAGGCATATATGGTGTGGAGGGGAGCTGCTCACAGCTAAGCTAAGCTGGGTTCTACCCAACTCTGGAGTAAGAAAAGGTGTTTGGAAATGCTTCAGCGTGGAGGTTTTGGGGTTACCAAGGAGAGACATGAATGTGAGCGTACGCTTGGCATTTCACAGCGCTGTGCTCAGGGTTAAACAGCAGGTTTTACCTGCTGGGAACGGGCTCTGCATTGAACTGCACGGGCACAGCAGCTCCCTGGTCCTGGGCACAGCAGCTCCCCTGGTCCCCCAGGCACAGCAGCTCCCTGGTCCCGGGCACAGCAGCTCCCCATGTCCTGCTGCTGGAGGGTTGGCGTGTGGGATCTGTTGGGCGATGGATGCAGGCCAGGAGCTGTGCAGAGCACCACGGTGGTGAGGCACATATGCCGGGATGCAAACATGTACGCCAAAGAGATCCTGGCTGTCTAAATAATGTGAAATATTGACTAGCTCTCGCAGATGGTGCTCCACGTGCGGCTTTGGGGACTGAACTTCTCCGTCTCTCCTTGGGTTTTGGTGTGATGTTGTTTTGAGCCAGTGATGCTGGACTCCTGACAAGCTTGTTGCCTGGTTGTTTTCAGTGGGATCGTTGAATTTGGGGGAAGTTGGTTGCTAATGCGGGCTGAGGGGAAAGGAGGAGGTTTGCAGAGGGCTTGACTGGCTCCTTCAGATGTTCCTGATAGCTTTAACTCAGTTTTTAAATAATGGCATGGACTGGGATGCTGGTCCTGGTGGAGGGTTGGGTTTGTAGTGTTGCATGGGTGTCGTTTGGTGGCAGTGTTGGAGAGGAATTGCTGCCTGTAGCCAACAGTGTGTATTATTACCACTATTACGGTGATTGTATTCACTGAGGAAGTGCTGATGAGGATGATTTGCATGAGGGTGTTGCTGGGGACTCAGTGTCCAGGACATCCAGACCACTGGCAGCAGGGTCATGAAGATATGCTGCTTTCGTATCAGCTTGTGGATGGTTTTCACACTTCATCCTCTGTTTTGCCTTCCTCTGGGATAAGATGCTGGGTTTGGATAGGTGAGACTGTGCTTTTTGTGAGCTGCTCTGGAGGATGCTCTTGTGTTTTCCCAAAGCCTGTACCCAATGTTGGGTACCTGCAGCTGCAATGAGCTGTGTTGGCAAAGCTGTGCTGGCAAGAAAGTCTTATCATGGCTCTAGAAGCACTCTGGGGAGTGCCCTTAACCACAGGTTGCTGTACTTGTGATAAAACATCTTATCAGCCAGGTGGTTTGGTCACTGAGCCCTCATGCTCTGCTCAGGAAGCAGCATGCTCCAGTTGGAGCCGCACAGAGGTACTTGGGTTGAGCTGCGGTGGGGGTCAGTACCTGAATTGGGGTCCCTGCCCTGGGCTGTGTGTGCTGTGTGTCACCATGTGTGTCCCCGCCGCCGCCGCCGCTCCTGGCGTGTGAGGGACCGACAGCCACAACAGTCTGTGCTCCTGCGGGGCTCGTTCCAAGGCAGCGTGCTGCTTGGGATAAAACATGTTTTATCTCTTCTGTTTCCCGTTTTCTGCAGGCTTTTCCCATCTGCCTAACGGTCTCTACCCATCGTACATTCCCCTGAGCCACCTTGAACCTCCCAGTGCTGGCAGTCCGCTCCTGGCCCAGCTGGGACAGCACAGCCTCTTTGAGTCACAGAAAGGTGAGTCTGGGACTCTATGTGCCCTTCTCATCGCTCACCCTAGGGTATTTACCCTGTCCTTTGGGCTTGTTTGGCTGCTGGAGCTGCTGGATGCTAGAGTGTTGGGGGTGAAGAGCAGGAACTGCCTTGGGTCATCAGCCAGGGTTGTTTCCTGGGATGAGCAGTGCCAAGGTTTTGGATATGGCTGTCCTGTAGGAAAGCTGGCCAGGTGTCTCCTTGAAGCCCCAGTGTGCATCAGAGACAGGGCTGTCTTGCATCCCACATGGAGGAATCTGCTTGGTCTCCTTTGCTCTGGGCATTTTTATTTAAGACATCCTTGAAATCCATTATTTGCTGGTTTGCCATATCTTGCCTGTCTCTGTGTAGGACTGAAGGGGTTGGAAGCCTGTGATAATTTTGGTTGCTTTTACTTTGCAGATGGATTCTACCTGTCCAGCCATGCAGGCCAGTCTGCTTTGCACCCACAGCCTCCCCTCTCAAGGACCGTGGGCAGCCACACGTCGAGCACTTTGCTCCGGGAAAAGGACCTTGGGCAGCTGCACAAGAGCTCGAAAGAAGGCCTGAAAGACCCTGGTGGGAAGGAGCGAGTGTGCCGGAGCGATCTGTCCCTGCCCTTTGCCAAGAAGGAGAGCAAGCCGAAGGAGGAGCCCCGACCTCGCAGCGTGGTTGACCTCACACAGGACACCAAGCCCGACAGCGACCGGAAAGTGAGCGTGGTGGAGAAGGCGGTGAAGGTTGGCGAGCGTCTCTCGCCGTTCCTGGCCGAGCACATGCCAAATCGGGGCACAGGCAGTGGGGAACCCAAGTCCAAGAACCCGCTGCAGAGCTCTTCCCTCAGCAACTGCAACGGTGGCGGGGACCCCATGCTGAAGGTCCTGGGTGCCGAGCAGGACCGCTGTGCCAAGGATCCCGCTCGGCACGATGAGAACATGAGGCCTTCTGCGCATGCCCACGCGGAGCGGCTGAAGCGGGGGGAGCCCCTCGTGCCCTCTGTGGGCGCTTTGCACATCTCCTGCAGCTGTCCATCCCCACACCCCTCACAGACAGGGAAGATGACGCCGGCCACAACATTCCCTCCGCAGCCCGTCCATTCCAGCATGTACACCATCTTCCCACCGGCCAAGGAGCTGGGGAGGGAGCACAAAGTGATCGCCCCCACCTTCGTGCCTTCGGTCGAAGCCTATGACGAGAGGAGCGGGCCCATCCAAATCGCCTCCCAGGCCCGTGACAACAAGGGGAAGGACAAGGACCTTGGCAAGGTGGGGGTGCTGCAGTCACCCACGGAGCGGTGCCTTGCAGATGCCTCCCGCACACTCTTGTCCCAGGACTTTTCTTGTCACAGTGATGCCAAAAGGATGGAAGTTCTGAGAGAGAAGGGTTCAGTGATCAGGACGAACTCCATGGCACTGAAGAGACAGGTCGCTTCAGAGCCTTTCCTCAACCGGCCGGGGCTGGGCTCTCCGGAGAGCAGGGAGTTCTTGGCCTCCAAGGATTTGCTGAAGCCGAGTCCGGAGGCAGAGCATCGCCCCTGTGAGCGGGACCGCTTCCAACGATCCAGCTCCAAAGAAGCAGCAAAGGTCTATGGCACTTTGGACTCTTCCCGGCAGCACCTGGACCACGGTCAGCTGAAACCACCTGAGCAAAAGTGGAAGCCCTTTGAGATGGGCAACTTTGCCACTACGCAGATGGCGGTGCTGGCTGCTCAGCACAACCACGTCAGCCGGGTGGAGGAGGAAGCCAAGAAGGTGTACCTGGACCCCAGCGGTTTGCCACGCTCCTCGGTGGTGGGCTCGCGGGGTGCTGCAGATGTCCTGCACCCTGCCTCGCACGGAGAAGGCTCAGCCATGCAGAGCCTCATCAAATACAGCGGCAGCTTTGCCAAGGAGACAGCGTCCCGGCAGAGCTGTGGCAAGAAGAGCCCCTTTGGGGGCTTGGGCAACGTGAAGTTGGACTCTGCACAGCTGGGAGCCTCCAAGGTGCAGCAGCTGCTGCTACAGCAGCCTGCAAAGCAGCTAAAGAGGGATCCTGAGAGACCCGAGAGTGCCAAATCCTTCGGCCGTGAGAGCATTGGCTCCCAGGGCGAGGTGGAGGTGAGGCACTTGCCTGTTGGCATTGCCGTGGCTGTGGCCCGGCAGAAGGACAACAGCAGCAGCAGCAGCAGCAGCAGCAAACTGGGGCCCAGCTTGGCAGACCGGGATCGCTCGCTGTCTCTCAGCAGCATCAAAGGTAGGTTCCCTAGGGCTTGTCTCAGGGCTTCCCTGGAGGATCTGTTCCCTGGGAAAAGAAGCCGCCCAGTGTAGGCTGTGTGCCATGGACTGAGTTTGGCATCTTCAGCTGTGTTTGCCTCCCTTGACAGCCAAGGACATATTGTAAACCATGAAGCAAGACCACCTGTGCAAGAGGTTGTCAGTCCCCTGTCCCTGCTTCCATCCCCTCTGGCCACCTCTGGGGATAATCCTGCTCCATGAGTTTGATCCATTAGCAAAGGGAGTGACCGAGAAACCTCTCGAACCACCTTTGTGCTGGTGTTGTAATCTCATGATTTTGATTTAAGCCGTGGAGCTGGCAGGAGGGGGATGGCACCAGAGAGATTTTGGTTCTCTGCTTGGCTTTTATAGCAAGATAACACCCGGGGGCTGCCCGGCATGGGGCTCTGGTGTGCCAAGGAGCGATGCCAGAGCGAGCGGCTGGCTAGCAACGGTCAGCTTTCCATTTTTAGCCCTTGCCTCCCCCATTTTTCTGCCTTTGCCCCCTCTCCCAAACTTCAGTGGCAAGAAGCAGCTTCCCTCAGGCAGCAGCCCCTCTACCCATTCCCATCCCACCCCAGAGGTGGGTGTGAGCTGGCCGAGGACCTCGTGGGCAGCACAGGGAGCTGTTTGTTCAGCCGTTCAGTCGTCCCAGACGCTCCCAGCTTGCGTTAAATGTAATTTACTGAGCCGAACTAAAAGGCTGCAAACAAGGGTTGAATTCTGGCAGGCCTCTGGGCTCGTTGCTAAGTGATGCAGTTGGCTTTCAGACAGAAAACAAGACTGCTTTTCTCCTCCTCTCGCCCCCCAAATGCTGCCCCCCCTTTGTGTGCCAGGAGATATTCGTCTAATAACATTAGCTTGCTTGCGCTGAGTGGACGGTGCTTGAATGTTTAGACCTTTTAAGAAGGAGAAAGCAGGCTTTAGTTGGCTAATCTGTAGTATTTGGCAAGTAAAATGCAAGTATTTAGTACCGGGCATTGGTTGTCAAGGGAACGGACCTAAGCCTTTCCTCCATGCATAACTGATTGAATTTTTCTATGCAGTCCGTGCGTCATGTTCATATATATAGACAGAATGATCATTCACTGTCCGGACAATCATCTTTCTGTCCAGAAAAGGGACTGTCCTGTTGGTGGGATGGAGGCTGGGCGGGAATTAGAGGTCCTTCAGTGTTTGTGTTTGAGTGGGGGGGTGGAAAAAAGATGATGAACTGGTCTAGAAATAATGGAGCACAAGGAGTGTAGATGGGAGAGGGAGGAGCGATGATAAAATAACAAAATAATGCATTTCTAATGAAAGGCTGGGGGTGGGAATCTACTCACCTTATGCCAAGGAAAGACGGAAGGGAGGCTGTGAGCTCTCCAAGGAATTGCTCCTTATTGCTGACACCAAAGAGACAGCTGGGCATTGTCTGGGGGAAAGAAATAGGAAAAGGGGCTCCAAAGGGGAAAAATCTGGGCTAGGGTTTGGAAAGGGAATGCTGGCAGAGAGGCAGTGGAAGATGTTTGGGCTCCAGAGGGATTTGTGAGCCCCCGTGCTGTGCAGGTTGGGGAGTAAAAGTGAGCAAGGGAGGCTGTGTGGGTCATCATGCAGTGAGTCAAGGAGGGGCTGGTTGGGGTTGGTTGGGCTGCACGTGGTGTCCTGGCAGGCTGTGAGGGAGATGTGGTGACCCTGGAAAGTCCTTCGGGAGGGAGAGCTGTGTGCCAGGTTTTAAAGCATCTTTGTTTTCTGCCTGGAGCCCGTGGAAGGAGCCTGGGGGAAAGGAGCTGGGAGAGATGTTGTCTTGTTCCTGGATTCCTTCTGACAGTAAAAGCTGAGGGAATTGGAGACTTGACAGCAAAAAACCTATGGGCTGTCCAGGTTTGTGGAAATACACGCTAGAGCTCTCCTTGAAAAGACTGCCTGTCAGCAGAATAGACTTGATGTTCCGAGATGTTTTCCCATGTGCCAAACCATATCCAGACAGGAGAGCGAGGACCCTGGGAAGGGCTGCTGGGGTGCAGTCCTGCGAGGCTGAGTGCTCTCTGCAAGCAGGGCTGGGATTTAGGAGTGGATTGTATCAACAGAGCATAGTGTGGAGAGGGGCAACAGGGAATTGTGTGAAAAATGCATATGCAAGAAAGAAGCAAGGCAAAAAAGCTAGGGAAAAGCAAGCTTAAAATCAGGCAGCTGGAGTGAAGACCTTGGATAAAGGGAAGAGCGACCTCAATACCTGGTCCTGGCAGAGCCAAGTGAGGCTCTGCTGCTCTCTCCTATGGAGGTGCCTCCTAACCTCTCGCAGATGCAGCTGCTCCCGTGCCAGGCTGTATTTGCAGGAGCTGTGCTGATTGTGGACAAGTGGTTCCTCCAGCCAAACATCCAGCCCCCCGTTTTGGATTCCTGCCCTCGTCTGCCATATGTGTCCCTGCCTCATCAGATCCTTTCTTGTTGCATGTCTCGGGGGGGATGCAGATTCCTGCTAATGGTTGAATTGCGGAGTGGAGTGCGCTGGTTTTGTGAGGGTCTGTATTGTTGGATCTGCCTGTTGCAGAAGCACAGGGATTCAGAGCATACTCAGTGCTCCCAGACTGATTTACAAGATCAGAAGGTACTTCAGAAAGTGCAGAGATAATATCCTTCCCCTCTCTGAGATGTGCTAGGCAGAACTATATGGTTTGGTGGAGGATTTAGCTGCATCTCAGCTCTTGCTGGGGAATCTGCCACTGTCCTTCAGCACAGTGGTCCCTTTGGTCCTGTTGCTCCCAGGCTGGTGGCTGTGCTGTCCTGGGAGACCAACCTGGCGTGGCAAGTTGATGTCTTGGAGACATGAACCTCAAAACATATGCACTTAGGTGCTCCCAGAAGAATATTGCTTTAGTGAGAATATCTTGATCACACAGAGAGCCTTGCCTGGTCTTTCAGGATTTGAACCAGGAACGTCCTTGGGGACACTGATATTTGGGTGTACTGGCTCTCAGGTACTCTGCTGCATTCCCAGAGGAGGGGGGACAGCTTTCTCCAGATCATTTCTGCTGTCTGATGATGCTGGGTTGTCTCTTAGGGCACGGACGCTCTGAAGATGACTGTGGGGACGAGAGGAGCCGCCACCGGGACAGCCACCTCCTGGCAGGGCGCTTGGAGAGGGATCAGGAGAAGCTGCTCAGGTGAGGCTTGGAGGGAGGTGAGATCTTTTGCCGTAGTGTCACAAGCTGAGTTCAGGGACAATCAGTCCAGAGATGAGACAGGATTGCATCCATCCTTGTGTAGGTGCTGGTACCAAATTGCTGGTGTGGAGAAGGATGCTGAGTGGGGTACACGGGGCTATAGGCAGATCCTGAGTCCTCAGCAGAGCAGTCCTAATAGACAGCTGCAAATCCATGCCTGCACCGAAGGGCTGGAGAGATGGAATGTTTTATTCTAGACATGACACCTCCATCACAACTCTCCTTGAGTGACTGACCCTGGTTTGCAAACACTTGTTCTACAGGCTGATCCATACTCCTGGGCTCCTCTATCACTTGGACCCTCTCTCACTCTTCTCTCTTGCCTCCTCCATCCCCAGAGAAAGCAAGGAGCTGGCAGATTTTGCCCGAATACACCCCTCCAGCTGCGCCACGAACGGTTTGAACTCCAACCTGATGGTGACAGGAAGCCCAGCCCTGGCGGGCTCCGGGCGCTGGTCTGCAGACCCCGCTTCACACCTGGCAGCCCACCCCTGGCTCCCCAGGACAGGGAGCCCCTCCATGTGGCTGGCTGGCCATCCCTATGGTGAGTGCCCTGGGAGGGAGCAGTGTCCACAGGGTGTTCATACCAATGAAATCCAGGGAAAAGTGTCACTGCAGCCCAGTGAAGCTGTTTGATGAGTTCAGGGAAAAGGGAAGGAGGTGTTTCAGAGCAGACTTCTCGTGTGGGTAGGAGCTGTCTGCATCCCTTGAGTTGTGACTTTGGTGTTTTTTCTTCCAGGACTTGGTCACCCTTCCCTGCACCAGGGCATGACTCCAGGCTTCCCCCCTGCCATGGGGGGAGCTCTCCCTTCTGCCTACCAGTTTGCCAGAGACCCGCAGTCAGGGCAGCTTGTTGTGATCCCCAGCGAGCACTTGCCACATTTTGGTAAGGATGTGAGCTTGTCCCTGAAGACCATTCTTTGACAGCTGTGGGGAAAACAGACTTTGGAGAGGGCCAGAGAGGAGCATTACCTACCTGTGGGGACCAGCAGGCACAGCTGTAGGGTGGGTGTGAGCAGGCCTCTCCTCAGGTGTGTTTTGGAGATGGAAACATAAAATCTTTAGCAGTGGCTCTTCATCCCCTGCAGGACTCTGCAGAGTTTGAGTCCTTGCTTAGGAGAATCTATTCATAGGCTCAAGCATGGACAGTCAAACCAAGGGCTGGAGAGCAAAGCAAGTCCAATGGCCCTAGGGCCCAAGGGTGGTGGGATTGGGGCTGCAGAGGGGAACACAGCATGCTTTTCCATCTTGTATTTCTGCACAGTCCAACGTTTGGCATCCCTTGCACTCTGGGACTGTAGAGACCATTGCCCTGAGTGATCCTGAATCCTTTATCCATCCTTACCTTGCTGCCTCCCTGACTACATCTCTGCTCATTCCACAGCAGAGCTGATGGACCGGGCACCCCCCCTGTGGCCTGCTATGTACCCCCCAACCAGGAGTTCCCTCCAGCACGCTCACCAGCTCCAGCTGCTCTCCCATCAGCAGCTGCTGAGGCAGCACGAGCTGTACATCCTGCAGCAGCAAGCAGCCCACGCCATGGAGCTGCAGAGGAGTGCCCAGCTCGTGGTACGTTTTCAAGAACTTCTTGCTTGGCTGTGAAACGAGCCTGAAGTTGGAGTGTCTGGGGAGAAAATGCAGCTGTGTGGCGTGTCTCAGGGGTATGGATGCATTGAGTGATCCTGCCCTGGTCTCTGGGACATGAAGCATTTGGTGTATCCTGCAGTTAAAGTGGGTTTTGGAGGGGTTTGGTGCAGAGCTGTTGAGCAGTGCTGTCAGAAGAGCTCCCCAGCAGCAGCAGTGTGGCCTAGATTCCTTCCCATGGGATGTCTCTGTGTAGTTGAGTGGTTTCATCCCTGGTCACCTCCAAACAAACCTCCTGAGCAGCTCAGAGAAGGAGCTGCAGGACTTGCAGCAGTCACACTGGCTCCTGGAGAGAGCTCCCATTCATGAAAAGGTTTTGGAAGTCATGAGCTATGAGCTTTCATTTGGGTGTTTTACACCCATTCATTTTTATAGTGATCCTCTGGTTTTCAGTCTTCATTTTACATGTGGGCTTGCTAGGCTGAAGGCTTGGAAATAGAAATGGGTTGCTTTGGATGCAAATGAAAGCTGAGACATCCTTCTCATGATTCCTGGAGCTGGGAATTCATAATGTAGCTGTTGCAGATCAGTGTCACCCTCCATCAGATTAGTCTTCAAAAGGTCTTGCACTGGGGGACGTGTTCTATTCAATTGCATCTTTGATAAGACCATGTTTTGGTCAGTGCCACTTTCCAGATGTTGTGCTGAGTTTTGCTTTGTTCTTGTCACAGGAGAGGTTGAAGGCAAATGAGCAGCGTGTGGATATGGAAGAGAAGGTGACAAAACGGAGCCTGGACAGTGCCAAATCAGGCCTTTCCTCCTCTGCCCCGGGACTGGTGCACCGAAAACCACCTGTGCTGTCTCCCAGCGCCTCCACGTCCTACAGCAAGGCTGTGAGTCCACCTCCCCTCTCTCCCAGGGCCTCACCCGTGTCTGTGCTCAAAGCTGAAGTGATCCAAAAGATGGAGGAGCCACCTTCGCAGCCAGCNCCCCTGCCATCCCTCCAAAGGAAGAGGCGCCTGAGACCGTGGAGAAGAAAGACCTGGAGCTGGAAAAAGAGGCTGCTGGTCCCTATCAGGCCTTGTTCCCAGGTAAGAGAGCCCGGCTTTGGCAGAGTCCCGTTGTGTTTGTGCCTGCCTCCCTTTTTCTCCTCGGCTCTTTCCTGCTTCTGTCCCTTCCCCTAGGGAAAGCCACATAGCTCCTCTAAAAGGCAGGGGAGAGGGAAGGAACAGGACTGGTGTGATGGACTGGGATTGATGCCTGAGTGCCTGGGGCTGTAGGCTCTCTTCTTCCCTTGGGCCAAGCCTGGGTTGGTTCTTCCAGAGCTGGAATCCCAGTGGGAGAGGATGCAGGAGGCAGATCTCTCTCCAGTTGCATGAAAGTGCTGGGAAAGTGCAGAAGGGACCTCTGGGGTGCTCCTGTGTCAGGAGAGACCCAAAGCAGCTATTGCTTGAGACCAGACATGATGGAAGCAAAGGGAACCAGCTCTATGCCTTAGTGAGAGAGAAGGTGCTTTGGAGACCCAGCCATTACACAGTCTGTCCCTTCTGATATCTTGCAGAGATCCCCCCTGGATACCCGTTCCAGTCCCTGCCTCCCTCCTTTGGAAGACACTATCCCTACCTCCTGCAGCCCCCTGCAGCATCTGATGCGGATGGGCTGGCTCCTGACGTCCCGCTGCCTGCTGAGGGCTCAGAGCACATGGACCTTTCCTCAGAGGTCAAGCCCATCCACCTGTCTCCGTCCAAAATCCTAGAGCCCATCCAAACAGCAGCAGAAGAGGAATCCTTGGAAGAGAGGGTGAAATCAGAGGTGCAGATGGAGGAAAGCCAAGAAAGCATCTGTGAGCAGGACATGGGGACTCTGAACATCAGCACCTCTGCAGCCGTCCCAGTGCAGAATGTGGACAATTGCAATCTCCTGTTGCACCAAGGCGAAACCCTGGGTGCTATGGAGCAGGACCAGGAAGACCTCCAGAGCTGCCCACCTCCTTACCAGGTTGTGGCCTGTCCTGCAGAAGCAGAGACTGAGGCAGAGAGCGGGAGTGGAGCAGAAGGCTGCTCCATGCACATGGACTATGACGGTTTGCTCGTGCATGCAGAGAGCGAGCCACCGGAGATGGACTTGACGCCCCAGCAGGAGGAGGCCTCTGTAGCCATGGATCTGCAGAGTGCTGATGTGCCCCGGGCGAGGGAGTTCCCCAGCCTGCCTCCTGAGGAGAGGGAGCAGGGGCCAGAGATCCCTTCCTACACAGAAGAGGCAATCACTTGCCAAATCCCAGATCTGGACATCAAGCCGGGTGACCCGCTGGCTGGGATGAATGCTTTGGTGGCTGCTACAGAAATGCCTCAGGCTTGTTCCCTGTTGACTACCACCACTGTCACTCCACCCCAGATGAAGGTGGAGGTGTTAACTGACCAGACCCTGGAGCACTCCTTCCTGCAAGGGATCACTTTGCTGAGTGAAATCGCAGAGATGGAGCTGGAGAAACGGAAGCAAGAAATGCAAAGTAAGTTGTGAGTGTGGAGTCTGGTCAACTTCAGACCGTGCAGAGTCTCCCAGCTTATGGTCCCTGTGCTCTCCATGTGGGCAGAGGAGCAGAGTCACAGGTGGCATCTCTTGCAGCCTCAGCCAGGAGAGCAGTAGAGCACTGCTCTGAGTTGCAGGAGTGGCTGGTACTTAAGATGGGGTTGGAACAGGGCTTTTGTTGCAACAGGCTGAGCTACGTGTGGCTTTTGTACTGCTCTCCCTTCCAAAGGCCCTCGCCATGTCTAGACAGTTTGTGGTATGTGTAGCGGAATCGGAGCCCCAGTTGCTGAGAGCTGCCAGGGTAACACCCTTCTGGCAGGCACTGAGTCCACAGTCTGTTGGGGTTTGGCACCAGAGGCCCCAGTAGCTCCAGATGACTCTTTCCAAGAGCTTGGCAGGTCCTGAAAAGAATCTCACCTTCCAGTAACTTCCTGAGGTGAGAAGTGATGGGAACTGCCAGTTACACCATGGCTGAGTACAACAGGAGATCTCAAGAGGGGGCCGAGGGTGGCTGGGGGGCTCCTTGAGCAGCCATAGTCAGGAAAGGGCCATCAGCCCCTCCTTGTGCCTGCTGGAGGAGCAGTGTTGGAATGTGATCTTCTATAGCTTTTTTTTCTGTCCTTCCCAGCAGGTCCAGAGAGTTTCCCTGTCCGGCCAACCCTGGAGAGTTTGCTGGCTGCCAGCACCCACATGCTCATGGAAGTACTTTCCACCCCCTTTATGGAAAGTCTGAAAACCATCCGGCTGCCTCGAGAGCTGAATCCCAACAAAAAGTACAGCTGGATGCAGAAGAAAGATGAACCAGTAAGTAGCTCTTAGTGTGGCTGAGCCTGGAAAGCCCCAATGCATCCACTCACAGAACTCACTGTCCCAGCCCCAGTCTGGGGGCTCATGCTGGCTCGTGCTGCCCCTCTGCATTCAGCAGAACGAGCTGGTTGTTCCCTCATGTCACATTCCTGCTTGCACAGGAGTCAGTGGGCTGTAGTTTAGGTTCTTCCCTTGTTTGTTAGTCAAGGTTCAGCAGGACCCTTGTCAGCCCTTGAAGTGGTGTTTTAATGTGAAGCCAGAAGAACCTGTGTGTTACTGTTTTGGCCAGAGGATAAATAAAAATAGTGGCCAGGAGGGTTTTTCCTTGTTTATTTTTAATTTGCTGACTCTTCCCTGTGGAAGAGTCTGATAAATTATTTTGTACAGAGCAAGTAAGTATTCCAAGATACTGTGATCTCTCTTTTTAAACAAGGTAAAAGAGCATTTTATCCTGCAGGTTCTCTTCCAGTGTTGTGTTCCCTCGGAGCTGATGCCATCCTATTCATAAGCCACAGAACATTTTTACTTTGTTGGTTTTCTTGGGTACCACTCTGGGGCTGTGCTGGTAGGCAAGGAGTCTCTGCTCCCTTCTCAGCACGAAGGGCATTTCTGCCAGGCTGCACACCTTGGCCAGGGCACTCAGTGAGCACCCCGTGGCCATGTCCTGAGCCTCTCTTGCCTCCCCACCCTAGATGTACTCCATCAAGTCGGCCATCGAGAACATGGATGCGATGGAGCTGGACTACAGGATGAGGCTGGCGGAGCTGCAGCGGCGCTATAAGGAGAAGCAGCGGGAGCTGGTGAAGCTGCAGCGCCGCAGGGACTCCGAGTAAGTCACAGGCTGCTCACCCAAGTCTTGGTTTTTTCCAGCTGGGCACTTTCACTGCCTCTCGGCCCAGGAGAGAAAACTGCCCTCCATCCCTCCCTGCCTCCTCTCCACTCCTCTCCTGGTAAATCCCTCCAGAGCTTTGCACAGCACACTCCTAGGCTATGTGACACAACAACCTGGTAACTGGTGACTGCAGCTGGGAGACTGTGGTAGAGACAACCTTGGCTTCAGCAGCTCAGTTTAGCAGTTTGGTGGCAGGCAAAGGTTCTGGGTTGGCTCCCGTTCTTGCTTGCTTTCTTTTAATTATTTTCCCTTTTTCTTCTTTTTGGATTTATTTCATTTTTTCCCTGTTTGTTTTGCTTTTTGGTTGCAAAATTTGCTTTTGCTTTTTTTTCCCGTTGTTGGTTTTTTTTTTCCCTTTTTTTTATTTTTTTGTTGCCTTGGTTAACAGTGAAGCGTGTGGTTTTTTTAAAGGGAAAAGCATGACGAGAAAAGTAGAAGCTTGGCGAGAAGAGGCCCTGGAAGGCCCAGGAAGAGGAAACTTGGATCAAGCGCTCTGTCACCCATTAAGGAGAGAGGGAAGAGTGACAGCAAGAGTGGAAAGTAAGGCTGGAATTTGGGGAAGACGGGAACACGGCAGGGTCTCTGCGCCAGGGTCTGACTTGGGGAGAGCATCTCGGATGCAGCGGGGGCTCGCTGTGTTGGCAGGCCGGCCGCTGTCCTCATGGTGGGAATGCAGTGCCAGTGTCCTCCCTCCCTGCAGACAGAGCACGTGTCTGGTGTTGGGTGCAGCTAGGACAGGTGGAGTTGTGTGAGGTGATATGGCTGGCAGGGAGCTGTAGGTGAGGTATTGGAGTTGGGGAGTATGTCCTTGTGTGCTTTCAGGAGAGCAGATGGTGCAATCAGGTGCTGCAGAGCCAGTTGCAGGGATGTTGGTGTCAAAACCAGGAAGGACAGGGCTATTCCAGGTTATCTACTGTGTTAGGACCTGTCTGCTGTGTTTCTTCTGTCTTTCTGTTCCCTGAATCTCAGTGGGAGTTGGTTTTGCCTGACATCTCTCTTTCAAGCATCTGGATTATTTTCTACTCTGCTTTTTTCTCTTTTGCGAGTCTAGCTGGTCTTGTCTGGATCTTAGCACTATTGGCCATTTACCCTACCATAGATGGCCTCTCCAATGGGAAGGCGTTTCCAAGCCTCCCTGTGTGCTCCATATTTTTCCAAATGTCCTTTTCAAGACTGCAAATCAGATTCAGGTGCCCAGCTCCCACTGATCAACGCTTCTTAAAATCTGTCCTCTTGGTGGCTCCGTGTTTTGCTCTTTGTGTTTGCGTGGCTGGACAGGCTGGAGGCATCCAGAGGAGTTGTGCATGTGTGGGTGTGTGAGGGTGTTGTGTGTGCACGTCCCTGGATCACAGGAATGCTGGAGCAGGCTGCTCTGGGAGATGGAGGTGCACCCTCAGCCAGTGTCCAGGGCCTGAGGTGTTGGTTAGCTGTCTGTGCCGGTCAGCAGAGAGGATAGAGGGAGGGGAAATGCCTGGAAACTGAGGAGGCTGCTCAGTGTCAATGGTGTGTGGTGGTGGTCTGACCAGGAGGCTTGGTGTGAAGGAGGCAGCATATGAGAGCTTGAAATGGAAGCTTGGAAGGAATCTTGAGGTGCTGACTGATCATCCATCAGTTAGTTACTGGAGATGGCTGGGGAGCCGGGAAAGATGTGCTTATAGTCTCACCTACTTTATTTTTTATTTTATTTTCTTATTTATTTACCCTCTCCTTTCCCCCCAAATCCCAAAGCAAGTCCAGTGACTTAGATCACAAATACTTTTCACAAGGGGCTTGACTTGGAGTCTGGAGCAAACCAATCCTTGCAGTGCCTTTGTTCCTCCCTGTCACCCATTGTGGCACTTCCTTGCCACCTCCTGCTTATATCAAAGCAACCAGAGCAAGTGTTTGGGCAGTGAGGCACCTCCCTGGGCCTCAGGAGTCTCTCTGCACCTACAGAGTCCATGGAAGTAGAAGTGGGAAAATACCTAAAGGGCCACCTCATCTGTCAGTCCTTCCTGTTGCTGCTCTGTACCAAATCAGGCACTTTTTGGTGGCTGTTATCAAGACACCAAACACTTTCTTTTGGAGAACACCTTGCAGGTCTCTGATTTCAGGCACCCTCAACTGTCCTGGTGGCCAAGAATGTGCACAAAGGGCTCCTTGGCTCTCCAGTTTGGTGGAAAACCTTGTCCAAACTGCTGTCACTTCACAGTAGACTTGGCTCCCACTGAGGATCCCCACTGTCTTAGGAGGCATCTAACCTCACTTTTGAGCTTAGTGGGGATCAGAGAGAGGAAAGTCCCCCCCACCTTGACCCATCCTGTGCTTGGCTTGCAGACTGAGCAAGTCCTTGTTGCTCTCTGAAGACTCTGAGACTGGTGAGGGCATGAAGAAGAGGCACAAAGGGGCCCTCCCGGAGGAGGACGAGGATGTGGAGAGCAGCAGTGGCAAGATGAAAGGGAAGAACCCAAGCTGGGAAGAGCATGATGCAGCTCCCAGCTTCTCAAATGAGGTCAGTGCCCTCATGGGGAGCATGGAGCCACGGGCCAAAAGCCCATCTCTTTCCTGCTTTGCTGGTGTTGGCTTGGACTCCTTATCTTTCAGTGTCTGCTTTCAGTTCACATGGGTTTAGATGCTCCTCAGGAGAGGATTGTGTGCAGTGGAGGGGCTAATGTTGGCTTACAGAGGTTGAACATCTTTGGAGGGCAGCAGAGCCAAGTGCCTTGGAGCCAGCCAGAGCTTTCAGTGCTGCTCTGGCTCTGAATCCAGAGCAAGGCTTGTCTCACCCCTTTGCCTACAGAGAGAGAACAGGGGAATGGACCTCCCAAACCAAGGGAGGAGTGGGAGCACAACCTTGCTGTTTCAAATGCAGGGTTTTCTTCTGCTCCTGTTGAGGCAATGAGATATTTACTGGAGCTTTAAGCTGCTGATGAAATCCAAAATGCATGCAGGCAAAGTACTGAGTTAGAGCTGCTGTTATCTAGCTGTAGCACATGTAAAATATATTTGCTTTTTTCAAGAAGCAAGAAAATACTGAAAGGGATGTAACAGCTCTGGCTGTAGTGCAGTGGTGCTGACGCTCATGCTGAGAGGTATTTGGGTTTTTTTGGCATCCCAGCCTCTGGTGCTGGTTGATTATGTGAAAATCCGTATTTATTTGGCTGGGTCTTGTGTAAAGAGGATTTTTAATCCTTGTGATTTAGAGAAAAGCTTGTAAAACCAACCCAAACATACCCTAAAAACCAGGTAGTGTGGATAAAAAAGAACTCCAAAGTATGTTGTTCTATGAACATATTTCTTTTGGAAGAACATTCATTCTAAGTTAATCTTCCCATTTTGTAGTGCTCAGTAAGAGTAAAACTGTACTGTTTGCTTATGTCTTCTTCTTCCTCCTCCCTAGAACCATGGTGGGTTATTGCAACTGGGGCTAAGACTATCACCTTGAGGCTTTATTAACTACATGCATGGGGTGATTTGGAGGGCTTGTAAAATTCCTCAGGTCTGCCATGGTATCTGCTCTGTGTTCACCTTGTCTTTTCCTTTCACCTCGGCAGTTAAAGCTCAAAAAGAAGAAGGTGCCATCAGATCAGGAGCAGCTGGCCAGCAAGCTTGACAAGGCCCTGTCTCTCACCAAACAAGACAAGCTCAAATCTCCCTTCAAGTTTGCTGACAGCTCTGGGGGAAAGCTCAAAACCAGTGGAGGTGGCAGCAGGTACCTCCCAGCCCACGAGGTTCTGCCAAGTAAGGAGGAGAAGAGCCTGGCCAAGAACATGGGCCTGTCATTGAAAACCACCAAGGAAGGTAAAAACAAAGTGACTGCCAAAATGAAGAAGATGGAGGTGGGGTTAAAAGTCAAAAATCAGCTCAAGGTTTCCCATTCACCAGCAATATCTGAAGTTAGCAGCTACTCCTATAGTAAGTAACCTCTTTTTTATCTCTTCTATCTGTAGGAGGGGTTGTGGTGGGAGTCTCTGGCCTATTGAAAGAGGTCTTGCAAATGGGTCTGGTTTTGGTCATGAATTAAGGGTGACCTCCCAGTGACTGCTGCTGCATCTTTGGGGTCAGCATGGGCTGTCTGCCCATCTTGCTGTCCAAGGGGAAGCCACAATCACTGTGTTTCTTCCTGACCTGTGTTGTAATGATCATCAGTGGGGAAAACACTTAAAGAGGTTGACCCATGTTCTTGCTTTTGATGGGAGCAGACACTCCCCTTCTACCTGTCAGATGAGTAGGCGGAGCCTCTTCTCTAGGAGAGGTTGACTTTTGAAGTCCTTGTTGAGTTCAGTGGGCTTGACTTTAGGATTATGCCATGGAATTTGTTGGAAAGGAAAAGCCTGCCAGTGACACTGATGTTCCTGAGCATCCTCTTGCCCTTTAGTGCCATGGCTTGCTTCCTGGCTGGCTGTGCTGAGCCTTCCCGTCTGTCTCATCAGCGTTTGTCCCCATCCCACATCAGTGTGGTTATTGTTACTTCTGAACCCAGAGTGTGCCTGAGGTGAAGGTTCCAGCAACTGACCACTGTTACAGAAGGAAAAATCTGAATTGCTGACAGTGTTGGGAAAACAGTAGAACCAAACACAGGAGAGTCTTTAACAGTTCAGGCAGACATTGGGGCAGAGTTTATGGTCTGAGACGGTTGTGTAATGGTCTCAGCTCACTTGCACACACATCTTTCCCTTTGCTTGCAGCTATTTAAAGTCATGTTAAAACCTTTATGGGGTGTTTGTGTGCATAACAAATATATCTCTTGGTGTAACACTAGTTCAGAAATTTCACTAATGGGGAAGATGAGCTAGTGACTCTCCAATGGAACAAATGTTTGGCATAAAATTAGCCATTATATGGCAAAAAAGGAGTCATTGTGTCCACTGGACTTGAACATAGCCTTTGGCTTATTGTGCTGTACACACTACCCAGCAGTTCTGTTCTTGAGTGTGCTTTACTCCCAAGGACAGACATGTGTCTCCTAAACTGTGGGCTCTGGAGTTAATGGGAAGAGGAAGGATGGGCTGTTGCTGGAGCTGAATGGCATAGGGAGCTTTTACAGTGCCCTCACTCTTGGCACTGTGGTTTCATGAACAAAAACTCCCTCCCAGACCTAAGAGAGTTTCTGACCATTGTCCAGTGAGTCTCCTCATGTAGGAATGTTCCCCTTTGTCACTCAGGTTACAGCTCAGGATTGCTGCCACTGAGGAAACAGCTTAGCTTTGGTTTTTCAGCTGTGTGCAGGTTCAAGGGAAGGGCCTCAGCCTGTCATTTGGTCACTCAGGCATGCTGAATTTGGGGAGGCAGATCGAGCATATGGCAGCACCTCCCATGATTGGTGGGCTGCTCATGTGGAGAAGGAGAAGTGGGACTGGCGCCAAATCCTTCTGCCTCCTGACCTCAGGATTTTCTACCTGGAGTCCTGAAAACTTTGGGCATAGATCCAAATGGGGAACTGAGCATCTTACTCCCACGAATTTTAAGAAAAATCAGGTGTCCAAAATAATTTGCATATTTGGGCTTTGAGCCTCCTGAACTTGCCATTCCTCTTGTCTTTTCTCCACGACCCAGTGCAGTGGAGTTGGGGAGTGATGCCACAATGTTGTGGAGATGAGGGCATGTCCACAAACGGGGAGGTGACAATTTACACCCACTTCTATTGAATCCAAGGATACCATACGCTTTTTGTCCCTCTCATCAGATGCCAGAGGAGATGGCTGGATAATTTCTCACCACTCACAAGGCTTAGCAGCTTTGTAAAGCCATGATGGTTTTGGTCCCTGCTCCTTTGTACGCCATGGAGCATCTGGGGCAGTGTGTTTGGAGCGAGACCTTTGGAGTTAGACATCCTGCCTTCTTGGCAACTCCAACCACACGTGTTGAAAACCCTCTGTGACAGCTGGTTTGTGTAGGAAAGGAAATTCAGGTCAAGAGTGTTGAATGTCACCATAGCCAAGACAAATTCAGGTTGATGGTCCAGTTGTTGACAGTGCTGTGCCTTCAGTGGACATTTTCATAGTGGAAATGTTTGTTTCATTTTTCTGCTGCCAAGCTAAGAACGCTTCTTGGATCTTAAGGGTGGACAAGGAGGTGGAGAATGTCCACTTGTGATGGAAAGAAGGAAATGTGAATTTCTGTGTTTGTTGAACGCAAGGCTTACGATCGAGCAAGGGTGGACAGTGCTATCACCAAAACCCCCCAAAATCCCCAAACCCCACTGCAAACCAAACCCCAAACCCCCCAAAAACCCCCAAACCGTTACATTCAGCGATGTAACGCTCTTCCCACCCGCTTTGACCACAGATACGGACTCGGAGGAGGAGGGATCCCTGAGGGACGAGTGGCCANATTGACTGGGTTTTAGTGTCCACCTGTCCCCTGCTTTCCTGTTCCCTTCCTCCCTTCAGTTTTAACCTCACTTCCTTCCTTGCTGCCACCACCACCATTATATTATTATTACTTTTATTATTATTATTTTAATTATTATTATGTTGTTTTGGCATGAGCCTTGTCAAAGTTTGAAAGGAGCTTTTTAAATTACTTTCTTTTTTTCCTCCTTTCCCCCCTTTTATTCCTCCTTTTTTCTTTTTCCCCCTCTTGTTTCTTACCCTTCTTATTTTTTTCCTTCCTTTTCCCCATTTTCTTTTATTCCTCCCCCTCTTTTTTTCCCTCCCTTTTTTTTTTTTTTTTTTTTTTTTTTTTTTTTTTTTTTTT
>VXBI01004607.1:157467-178933 GCA_013397375.1 Toxostoma redivivum | reverse complement strand
TTAATTACCGGGGTACTGTTGTGTGGCCGTGTGACTTGATGTTTGTACTGCAATTTGGTTTACCAAGCTTTATTAAACATACCGAGTTCATTTTTAACTAAACCTGTGTACCTTGTCTCTCTTGCTGTGTCTCTTATCAGGCGATTAGGTTGCCGCTTCACTCCATCCTGCTCTGCATCCCCCTCCTGCTCCCACTCCCCATCAGTAGAACTGGAATTAACCTAGTCTGGGGTACTCTCTATTATTCAAATATCCCTGCTGCCTTTGTCCAGATAAAACCTAGACTTCCCCCTTTCCCCCCAACCCTTTTATTTTTTTTTTCCACCCATTTTTGGTTTTATCTGTCTCAGTTTGTTTCCTGAAAGAGTCTCTCCAGGCAGGCACATAAAAATGGAGGCACTGACTCCTTGTTGCTGCTGCAGGAGGGTGCCAGGTGTATTTAACAGCCAGAAATTGTTCTTTTTAATTTTTAAAAACATAAATACCAAGTTTTTGTGTCTTTTTGGGTGGTAGATTTTTTTCAAATGCCCAGACATAACCCTCAGTGCTCAAGGATGTGGCAATTACTGCATTAAATTTGACTCTGCAGTTTCCCTCCCTCACCCTCACCCCAATTTTTTTCTTGCAGCTCTTTTTTTGTCAGCCTGTCATTAGTACTTCAGTGGGAAAAGAGATTACTTGAGACTTTTCCTCCAGAGACACAAGGGGTTTCTGTTTTAGAGCGCACTCATTAAATAATAATCATGGGGAAAGGTCATTTTAATGAGCCCTCAGCTCCCAAAAGAAAGCAGCTTGGCTGGGCTGAATGCAAAGCAAGAGCATCCCCAGTTGTTATCTAAGTTACACGGCAGGGCTGGATGTAGCCCAGCAAAAACCTTTTAGTGTTTTACACTGCTCAGGGCTGTTAATTGAAAAACAGGGCTGCATAGTTTGGCTTTTGTTTTTTTGGGTTTTTTTTCCTTTTTTTTTTTTTTTTTTTTTTTTCTCTTCTGAGTTTTTTGATGTTAATTTCCTCCGTGCACCTGTTTGGTTTTTCTTCCCTCCAAACCCAACCTCCTCCAAAGAAAGATAATTAAAGCTAAAAAAAAATAAGAAAAAGAAAATTATCAAACATGACAGAAAAATACAGAATGTTGATTTGGTTTGATGTGGCTCTGGGCTGGACCTACCAATGCATTTCAAAGAAAACCCAAAAAAGAAATACATGTGTCAAAAAGAAAAAAAAAGTATCATTCTTTAGAGAACCAAAAAGTTGTGGGGATAGTGAATTTTATGTAAGGCTGAGATTGCCTCATTTCCATGAAGAGTCTGTGTTAACTTCCATTCTTCCCTTCCTTGTTCCTTCCTGCATCTTTTCTTTTTGCTGCTGTTGGAAATTTTGAGGATATCAATCCCTTTTAGGTGCCAAGTTCTTGAGGGGGGTTTTGGGTTTGCTTTTTGGTTTTGCTCCAGGTAAGCAGAGAGGTAACTTGTCTCTTTCTCTATTTTTCAAGTAACCTGTCTGCTTTATTAGAAAAATTAAATTAAAAATCCCAGTTTTATGGGATAAAATCTGGGGAGGGCAGGGGATAGGGGAGGAGGTTGGGGAATCTGGAACAAACGGGGAAATGCATTGTAAATTCCACTAGGGTGTCATTTAATGGTGGGGAAATCAAAGATGCAAAACCTCCCTGGGGTGGGAGGTGGGCAGGGAGAGGGAGGCGGGAAGGGATTATTGGTTACAATTTGGGTTTTTTTTCCTGCAAATGAAATTTTTTCTTGGTTGTTTTTTTTTTTTTTTTTTTTTTTTGTCAGAAGCATTTCTTGAAGGGATATTTGGGTAATAGGGTTTCTAATGACTTTCCCTGAATACTAAACCGATTAATAACCTCAGCTTTTCTAGAAGTGCTCGCTTTCTCCTTGCAGCTGCTTGACCAACCCTTTCACCCCTGCCCCTATCCATGATGCTTTGAATGTCTGTGTCGGTCTCTTGCATTTGCTCTCACGCTGCACTAAAGAAGCAAAGTGGTTGGCTGGTTGTAGGGCAGACACTTCTCAGCGAGGGTCACTAGCCATGAACCTGAACCTTGACCATTGTTATGTAGGTAGGCAAAATAACTTTTCTTTATGTCATCTGTCAGCCTCAGACGTTTCGATGTTGCCTCCATGAATAATGACACGTAGCTCTTTGCATTCTCTTGGTTATTTTAATTTTGAAAATGATTGCTGTCCGCTTTCAACTTTCCTCTGTCCATGAAGAGTCTCACATGGAAGGTTTGCACATGTGTTTGTGTGTTTGAGGACTCCAGAAATGCTTTGCTGTTTGCAGAACTACTTTTGGAAAACACCTTAGCCCAGCCAGGGCAAGGATTTGCAGATGAGTCCAGGATGAAAACCTCAAAGATTTCTGGGCCATGGTGCAGAAATGTCCCCATGTCAGGGATATTGGCTGGCCCTGGCCCTGGCCCTGCAGTATCTGTGTCAAAGGTGGGATTAGATGCAGAAGACCTGTTTTGTGTCATCTGGTTTTACATAGGTGAGGAGGGGACACATTGCTTTCTTACTGACCAAACATCACGTTGCCATTCTGATAAGAGGCAAAGATTGTAGTTTTTAATCCAGTGACCTTGGAGAGGAAACTGCTAATGTGGGCTAAAGCCCACCACGACAGCTAATTCCTTGAGCTTTCTGAAACCTAAGACCTATAAGTCCTCCTCATCCATACTCTGTTTTTCTTAATTTAGTACCTTCTTCTCTGTTTTTGTTTTTCTGACTTGGAGGATGATTTTACCCCAGTTAACAAAAAAAGCAGTAAGGGGTAACCAGTTCCCTACACATTCCCATGTGATAGCTGTAATATTTTTTAATTTTTCATAAGCAATTCTGGAGTCAACAGCACAGCACATGGAGGTGGAAAATCTTCCAATGATGAGAACTGGCTTATTTGGAAAAAAAAAGGTACAGTCTTAAATTGGACACTCAAAAATAATCAACCTCCAGAATTTGGACAGATCACAGAAATCAGATGTTAATGACCCAGTAGCTGTCTAAAGTCTGCCTGTACTTAGCCTGCTTTGTATGCTGTAGACCTGCTTGGTGTTATGAGAAAATCATGCTATTTATTTTTACAATGTGAAATTACTGTTTTAAGTGTGTGTTTTTACTCCCTCCCTTCCCCAGCCTTTCCTCTTCACACCCCCTCAACCCGTCTTGTTACATACATCAGTCTCTAAAAACCAAATTGCTTAACCAGTTTCTGTTCATCATTAACAAATCTTCATTTACTGCTCTCCTACAGTAAAATACCACGACAGCTTAGCTGTTAAAACCAGTGAGAAAACTTAGTATTCTTAACTGGGTTTGGGTTTTAATTCAGTGCAGGTAAAAATTAAAATAATCTTTGGCTCCAGTTTATCTGGCATCAGTAGCATTTAAATATGAATGTATTGTTTGTTTTGGCTGTGGAGTTGTATGTACACGTGTGGTTGCATGTGTGGGTATATACACACATATACATGCTCTTAAAAATGTCAATTAGAAAATATATTGTTAAATTTGAGCATTTTTTTCCCATACCCTCTCTCAGTGTTAACAGAGTTACTATTGAAGGAAAAAAAAGATTTATTTTAAAATGTTTTTCCCCTGTTGCTAGCTAAAAATCACCTTTTCAGGGAAAAAAAAATATTGAGGCTTCAATTGTGTAAAGGCATCTGTGCATAGTTAATTTTAAACCCACGCATAGTTTGGGTACAGTAGGAGTAAAACTCCTGCTTCCCATTAAATACAGACACCAGTCTCTCCAGGGAGCTGTACAGATGGACAGAGAGCACCAGCAGCTTACTTGCCACCATGGCCAGAAGTTTAGGGACTTACTTTAGAAGCATGTGGGCTTGGAGCAGAGGCCCAAATGTCTTCTTTTGCTTCATTTGTTACTTTTTGTCCCTTGGAAAATCAGAAAGAAGAGGAGCAGGGATTGTGTTGTGCATGTGGAGTGAGGTTAGCAACATCCATCCTTTCCATGAGAGTTGGAGGAGGATAGATCTGTGCTGTGAATGTGTTAAAATGGGGTTATTTTCTGGCTGGAAATTGTATCTCCTGCAGATAAAAATATAAGTGTGGTGGTAAAAATGCTGACAGGGGACTGTCTTCAGTTGTCTTTCTGTAGTGTGACGCCGTGTATGAGCAGGAGGTTGCAATAACCACCAGGCACCACACTGTACTGTGTATTTTCTGTAGCCTGAGGAGCAGCCACTGCCACCCTGGCTTTTAAATCTGTTTTACCTGAGTGCCTCTGAAGTGCTGGAGCTGCTGGGCAACCCTTTTGCCCTCGCATATGAAGGGATGGTGCTGCTGGGCACTCAATGTGGCAGAGCCAGTAGGGCTGGACTGCTCATGGAAGGATTTTCCTGCAAACTTTTCCCCTTTTTTCTCCCCCCATTTTCCTCTGCAGCTGCTCACTGAGCCACTCTGCTCAGCCAGCTCTCAGGTCTGGCATGAGGGGCTGTACAGGTAGATTTTTTCATTTTTTCCCCTGTTTTTGCTGAAAATTGCTGAATTTCAGAGCTAGATGGGATGGATGGAGAAGTTCTCACTACCCCACAGGGTGTCACTTTTCAGGTGGTTTTCATGTCTCAGAATAAAGTTCATCTGGATTTGTTTTCTTTTTGGCAAAATGTAGTATAAAAACAGCAGTTGTGCCCCATTTAAGGAATCTGATCCCAATTTGCTGTGGATTTTTTTTGTTTTTTGCATGTGGTTTTTATGCAAGGAGTGAACAGGGCTGTGGATTTCTTGTATTGACTGCAGAACTGTAGGTTTAGTAGGATTTTTATATCACAAGGAACCAGTCTGAGCAATAGAAATGGGGAAAGAATTTTTATGCTGTTAAAAATTAGTATTCTGTGGCTATCAGATGTATGCTACAGAGATAAACCATCCATGTTAAAAAACCAAAAAAAACCCAAAAAAAGTTGCCAGTTATCTCAGTTGATAAAATACAAGGATGAGAACATTATTTTCTGATATTCCTGTTCTTTCTAATATCAGGGAAAAATAACATTTGTGTTATTGTATTTTTTTTTCTGAGCAACCAAGTGTTGAGGACGTTTTTATCTATCCCAGAGGGCATATGTGAAAAGAAAAGGATTTTCATGTTCATTCTAGCTCATTTTGAAGGGATCTGGTTTCTCATTTGGCTGGATTTCAGACACAAGGATAGTGGCTGGTAGGGGCTGGGGAGTGGGCTCAGAACAGGGCTCCTGCTAGTGGTGGAAATTTTCCAGCAGCCTCAGTGATCCTACTTAAGCCCTCAATTTCAAGAGAAATGAAATATCTTTTCCAGACCTGCTTTTCGCAGTTAAATATATATATTTTTATAGATCTGGGTGCTCATATATGTGTGTGTATAAGTGTGTGTGTGTGGTATATGTGCATTTGTCAAGTGGCTTGTTCACCAGCACTCACTGGATGAGATGCTGTTAAAATTACTTGCCTCTGAGCTGCTGACAGACTCTTGGGAAGCGCTGTAGGGAGGGAGAGGTGCCACTCTCAGAGCATCTACCCCCAAAATACCTGCTGTGTACACACCCTAGAGGAAACCCTCAGCCCACTGCTCTGCAGGTGTCAGTCAAGGCAGGCAGTGAGGCTGATTTCTCTGCCAGAATTAGATTTTGGCTGTGGGCAGCTCTTCCTGCCTGTGCTGAGCTGGGCTTCTCTATCCTGAGCTGTAGAGAGGGAAATGAAAGGCACAGAGAGAGTTCTGAGGCACCGTGTTCAAACACTGCTCCTTGTCTCCAGCACTACCTACACTTTCCTCCCTTATGCATTCCAAATCCATTGCTTTCGAATTATTATTTCTCCCCCCTCTTTGCATTTTTGCTTCCTGCCCTTCTCCCTGTGTCCCCCTTGCCTCCTGCCGTGGCACAGGCTGCTCTCTGGTATTCCCCTTCCATGCTGATCTCTGGTTCTGATTACACTAATGGATTTCGTTATGGAGGAAGTGTTGGTGGGCGGGAGGGGAATCCCACAGCTCCCAGATTGGGATTTTCAAAGGAATGAAGCTTTTAATTCCTCCTGAAAGCTGTAGGGAAGGGGTGCCTGGCATCCTTTTAAAATCTGCCAACACCCTGCTCTTCCCTCCCTTGCCCTGAGTGGGTCTTTGCTGTACCCTGTACTGCTGTGTCCTTCCAGGGTGGTGGCAGGCAGGGTGACGCCAGCTCTATGGCTGCAAGGACACGTGTGTGCCCATGGCCAGCATCTTGTGGCTCAGTCCTGGGTGGCTCAGTGCCACTTAGGTGGGCACAGAGCAGCAGGAGAGTTGCGGCTCGGGTTGGGAATGTGGCTGGTGCACAACTCCGTGAGATTTGTAACGGGCTCCCTGTTCTCTGCGTGCCAGATTCCAGCTCAGAGGAGGAGGAGGATGATGATGAGGAGGAAGAGGAGGAAGCAGAGGACTATGGCACGGATGGCACGGACAGGCTGTCATCACCTGCCCTGGATGAGAGTGGCCTGGGCCTTCTGGCCAGGTTTGCTGCCAGCGCCATGCCCAGCCCCATCGTTCCCCCTCCGCTCTCCATCATCCAGCTGGAGGCCAAGCAGAAGGCAAAGAAGAAGGAGGAACGGCAGAGCCTGATGGGTGAGTTCTGTGGAGTGGGGTGGTGCTGTGGGGGCAAGGTGGAAGGTTTGGGAGGTCCCAGCAGTGCTGCAAAAGAGCAGTTTGTGTACCCAGACACTGAGCTGCCCTTTCTTTGCTTTGGCTGCTTGGTCCTGATGCTGAAGGTGGAGAAAGTGACCTGATAGGGAAACGAAAACCAGTCATGGACATGACGGGTTAGCAGCTGCAGCTGTGGCTTCCCTAGGGACAGCTGTGGCTTTGTAAAAGTTTCCTCTTTTCCTGCTTGGCAAATTCTCAACAAGACATGCTGCAAAGGCAAGCACTGGGATGCTGCATCCCCTTGGACAGAGGGCAGAAGGCAGTGAAGTGCTGTTAAATTTTAGGGAAGGAAGCATGTGCTAAATGCAGCTGATCTTGGATACCCAAGGGAAGAACAGACAGACACCCAGGCAGAAGAAAAACTCTTTACATCAGCCCATCCCATCAGCTTCCTTTTAGAAACCAGCCAGCGAGTCTGGAAGCAAGCGTTCCTTCCTCTGCTCATGTGTTTGCAGTGCCAGAATCTGCGTTTCTGCCCTCCCTCTGTCTCAGTCTCAATGTGTTGAGAGTTTAATTTCTTCCCCTCCTCATGCCCTGCTGCACAAGTGCCCATTGGTGACATTGTTCCTGGTCAGACAGATCTATATGGGTTCCATTTATAAATTCTCTATTAATATTTATTAAGTGATAATGGAATTTATAGCATGCTTCAGAATGGAAAATTATGTCCTTCTCAGGAGCCTGGCTTGCTTTAGCAGTGTTTCCATGCTATATTAGGCTTTTGCCAACTTGTTCCAACAGCCTCTACTAAGAATTTATTGTCTTGTAACCTGCCCTCCTTGAAACTGGAAGCATCTAGAAATTACCTCATGCAGTACTGAGAGAGGAGAAGGAGTATTTTAATTTCCAATGGGTTTTTCATTTTGAGCCTTGCCAGCTTTGTTTTTGACATGCTGGCTCTTCTTCTCTTCATGCTGGGGCTGTCTCAGGGGAAAAGTGTTGAGTAGAAGACGAGAGCAGTTTCCTGCAGACTGAATCTACCCAGGAAAGTGAGTGTATTTGAGAGAAGGACCAAGAGAAGATGCTTTCCTTACTTTGTGCCATGTACATTTTCATTTCCCCACGTGAATGTTATTTGCTGAGTGAGTAGGTGCTGCCTCAGTTTTTCTTCTGTCCCTGGAAACATGATCCTGCTTTCCTTTATCAGGTTCAGGGGAACACAGTGAAGGTGGGGAACATCTTGGCATTACTACAGTATTTCAGACCTCTGGGTGCTGCTGTGCTCATGGTGCTGAGCAGAGGCCAATGTGAGGGGAATTCCATTTGCCACAGACAAAAGATCATTTACCTCTCTTGACTTTAAGGTGACTACTTGAGCCCATAAAAAGATCTGTGGTGTCTGTTGGCCAATGGGAAAAAATAAGCTTGAAATATGGGTTTATTGCATTTGTTAAAAGATATTGTTCTCCTGAAATAAAGGTGAAACTGGAGAGGGCTCCCTACCAGGAGGGAAGGAGGGATCAGCTTGTGGGGTTTATGCTTGGTTTCAGCTGAGCAGCTTCTTTTTGAGGAGAGGCATGTTAAAGTATCTTTTCTCTTCAGAGCTTCCCTGCAGGATTTTGCTTGTGGGAGATGGGAGAAAATAGAGGCAGGGAACACACTGAACCACACTGCCTGAATTGTTGGGATCTGCTTTGGAGCAGGGCAGGCTTACTTCCAGGGAATTTCCACAGTGTTTTATGGCTCAGAAATGGAGGTCTGAGGGATGTGGGGATTGGAAAGGGGAGCAAGCAAGAGCTCTGTTGAGCGGGCACAGCATCTTCCGTGGAGCCCTGAAGTTTCCAGCAGGTTGTGTCCCCTCTTGGCTCAGGCAGGGCTTTGACCAATGGTTAAATGTTTTGCACCTAGGGACAGAGTTCGAGTACACAGACTCGGAGAGCGAGATCAAGATCAGGAAGAAATCTCCTTCAGGGCTGCTGCGTGGGAAGAAGGGGCCGCTGGAGTCCAGCAGCATCCCGCCAAGCCAGGCCCCCAGCAGCATTGACTCCGCATCTGGGAGTGCTGACAAGGCCAAGCTGGGCTCTGAGAAAGGCCGCAAGCTGAAGAAATTTAAGTCCCCTAAGGACCTGAGCTTTGAGTTTGGGCTGGAGGCCAGCGACGATGACCTGTGGAACCGGCGCCGCAGCGAGCGCATCTTCCTCCACGACGCCACCACGTCCTCGGCCATGCTGACATCCACGGCGCCCGCCAGCTCCACCCCTGTGTCCAAACCTGGGCGTTGTGGCAAAGGGGCCCCCATGAGCCCCAAAAAGGAGAGCAGCAAGGGGAAGGAGAGGAAGGAGCTAAGCAAGGTGAGGAATGGTGTTGGGATGCTTGGGATCCGAGGGTGAGGGGAGGGCAGTTAACTCCATTGAGGCAGAGGACAGCTGAGTCCTGCCTCAGCAGTTGTTTGGCTGCCCCATGTCACGCCTGTCAGCCCCATATACACCTGGAGGCTCTATCAGACTTGGATCTGACAGAGTAAAAACCTGTTGTGTTTGAATGGGGCTGGTTACTTCTGTCACCCTCCATGTCCCAAATCCATTCTGTTTGGGTGACCAAAGTCAATGTTCCTGCATTAAAATAGCTCCTATGAAATCTCTCTCCCACTTTCTGCATGAGCTTGTCCTCTTGCTGACCCATGGCCCCCAGAATGGCCTTTAAGGCTGTTCACCTTTTGTATGGTGACTTTTGAGGTCTCTGGCTGGGGGAGACAGTGGTCTCTGGATTACTGGCTTTTCATCTGAGCTGAATGCTCAGCTCCCTCTGGCTCCAGTTCAGTTCACGGTAGTGTTATGAAAGAACACTGATGGGGAGAGTTAGACAAGTTAGTTGTGACATGAGGCCAACTGGGATCTTCTTGGAGCTCTTTGGAGGAAGATTTGATGGGCAGGAGTTGCTCTCCAGGTGAATGAGAAGCAGAGCTAGGAGATGGAGGATGTGATGTGGGCAGTGAACTAACTGCTGCCTGAACACAATACTACCTGTGCACAGCCTGCCTTGCTCCACCTTTTCCCTTTCTTTGGACCCAGATTTTTACCAATCTTCTCTTTACTGATGGAAGTGTTTTGTTTTGATTTTTAGCAGCGGAAGAAGGGTAAAGAAACACCCTGTTGCTCTTCCTCCTCATCTATGTCTCCTCCTGGCATCCCCAGCTCCCCCTCTGATGTTCGGGTCAGCCTGGCAAGTGCCCTGAGCTCCACCAAGAAGAGCAAAGCTAAGGTGAAAGCCAAGGAGGTGAAAAAAGAGGTGAGGGGCTGGTTCTAGTGTGGCTGGACTGGCGTGTGGCTGGCAGAGCCCTGCAGTATCCTGGACGGTTGCAATGTGAGGGAGGGAAAACAGAGGTACAGGTTTTGCTGGTTGTGTTGCAGGCAAAGGGCTGGTTTGAGAAGCCTAAAATCAGAGAGACTCTCAAATAGTACCTGCTGCTACCATCTGGTGTTCATTTGCCTTCATCCCCCAAATTAGTGAGCAGGCAGGATTTTCTCTAAGGCTGCCACGGGGTGGAGGGAGAGCTTGCATGGACAGCAAGGACCAAGGACATGGTGACGGAGTAGCCTTGCTCAGCACTGGGTCACAGCTGGTTCTTGCTCCACTGTTGTAGCCTGTCATCTCTCATAACACACACTGCTGTCTTCTCACATGATTTTTCTGTGTGATGCTTATGGTCTGTGTGTAACAGCAAGGAACAGACCATGGAGATTGGAGAAGACATAGGAACAGTGCCTGCTGCCTGTTGTG
Organism: Toxostoma redivivum; assembly: GCA_013397375.1. NCBI lineage: Eukaryota > Metazoa > Chordata > Aves > Passeriformes > Mimidae > Toxostoma > Toxostoma redivivum. The sequence goes on along the minus strand of VXBI01004607.1, from coordinate 168,522 downwards.
TGAAGGCAGAGGCTCAGGAGCACTGTGGTGAATGCAGAGCAAAACTACAGCTCCACAGCATCTCTCCCAACCTCCAAGAGTGAGGATGTGGGGAATAGCTTTTGGTCAACTTCTTGGGGATAAAGGCAGCAAAAAGTTTGGGTGCACTCACTTAACTGTTTGTGAGATGAACATTCCTGAGGATGGAGACAGGATTGTCCCAATATTCCAGGTTATTTTTTTGCTGGAGGAAGGTGAGATGGGATCAGACTGTTTCCTGTGGTGATCCACTGACGTGCTGCTTGTTCTCTTGCAGAACCGAGGGAAAGGAGGAGCTGTCAGCAAGCTCATGGAGAGCATGGCAGCAGAGGAGGATTTTGAACCCAACCAAGACAGCAGCTTCTCAGAGGATGAGAACATCCCACTGAGTATGCTGGTTGAGAGGCCACCCACACCAGGTAAGGGCAGGATTTTACGGGTAGAGGAGCTGGGCAGGTTTCCCAGGGCTGCTCAGAGGACAGATGTGCTGCTTTCACACATTCCTCATCTAAAGCCATGAGTCTTTGGGGTGGAGATAGCACTTTTTCAGTCAACTCAATAAAAACTAAGCCTGATCAGCATGGCTCACTGTGACATCTAGTTGAAGCCCAGTCTCTGAGTTGTCCTATTTTCATTTACTGGTTTATTATTATTACCAAGAAAGGGGGCAGTGATGCTGGCAATCTGAAGTTCCCTTTTCCTCTCACTGTCCCTTTCCCATGTGTGGTGCTCTGTAATCCCCATCTTGCTCCAACCCCTCCCAGCTCCCCGCTCGTGCATCATTGACAAGGATGAGCTGAAGGATGGCCTGCGTGTCCTCATCCCCATGGATGACAAGCTGCTCTATGCTGGGCATGTCAAGACAGTGCATTCACCAGACATGTGAGTTGAGGGGCTGCCATATCCACCTGGGATCTGCCAGGAAATGGGGACAGAGCTGCTGCATGGATCAGTTTGGGGGCTGTGTAGAGCTGGCTGCCCAGAGACTTGACAGTGTCTGGCAGGGAGGGAAGGAGAGTCCACTCTGGTTTATCAGCACTGAGGGAAATCCAATTATCTCTCATTAAGTGCTCTCACATCCTCGGAGGGAGGCGTTACCTGGTCGGGTGGTGTCTCCCATGTGCTGTGTCTGACCGAGCCTTTGTGTTTCAGATACCGGGTGGTGGTGGAGGGTGAGAGGGGAAACCGTCCCCACATTTACTGCCTGGAGCAGCTGCTGCAGGAAGCGGTATGTGGGCCAAAGGCTCTCTGTCCTCAGTGCCCACACCCTGTTCTGGGGTGGGGGAGGATAGCTGGGAGCTCTCTCCTGCTCCAGCTGCAGGGATTCCCTGGTCCTGCCCCCATGGTCAGTGTGGGCAGAACTCCCGTTTGTGAGCTCACTGCCCCATGGCCAAGCTCCCCCACTGGCAGCAGGCACTAGTCCTGCACTCCAGCAGGGGTGGTCCTTCACAGTGGCCCCCTGAGCACACAGGAGGCCATTCCCCAGCAGGGAAACTGTCCCTTGCCTTCTCCAGAGCTGCTTTGCTCCATGCCAGGTGTGGTGGGATGGTCTGTGCTGGTGCCAGGGTGGTCAGTAATTGCCTTCCTCTTGCCCTGAGCAGATCATCGATGTGAAGCCCCCTTCAGTGCGGTTCCTGCCCGAGGGCACGAGGATTGCAGCCTACTGGAGCCAGCAGTACCGCTGCCTCTACCCAGGGACAGTTGTCCGAGGTAAGGCCACCCTGACTGCTCTGTGCTCTGAACCTGGGATGTCTCAGCCCTGTGTGTCCTCAGAGATGTCAGACTCGTCTGGGGAAGCCCTGAGCTCTCCTGTGAGTGTCCTGGAGGTCAAAGCCTGTTCTCTCCTCCAGGTCATGCCCCTCTCATTAATGATGCAGATTTAGTGCCATCCTGCAGGTTTAGGAATAGGTTTGAGCAATTTAGGAGCTTAACTATATCAAGGATATTTAATACATTTCAGAAAGTGAGCATTTATTCCAGGCATCGATTATTTCTGAGGCTGTGGAGATTTCTAGATCACCTGGACACTCACAACTTTGCTTTGACACAAAACTCTCCAGTCTGGTCCCATTAAAAATTTGGTGAATGGCTCTGGATAATTCTGCCATGGCTGGTCTTGTTTTTAGGCTCTTGGTCATACCACATCTGTAAAAGGGAATAATTACTTTTGATGTATAAACCAGTAATGCTGATGCTAGAAGAGAGGGTTAGAACACAGTTTATTTCTCTTGGAGAAAGTGAAAAGCAGCAGTTTATGATGAAGAGTAGTTACAAAGCACAGGTAAAAAAAAAATATATTTCAGTGAAAGGAGATAAGTGAATTTCTGCAAGAATAGATGGAAATAGTGGAGAGAGATGGGAAGTCAAATTGGAATGTCTGTTATGTTCTGGAGCAGTGCTGCTGATGGGGAGTTTCACACTGAGTGGGCAGGTTTAATATTATCAGGGACTTTCCATTGCAGGGTGAGCCTTCTGTGCCCTCCCTGCACAGGCTAGGAAAGGTGAAGTGGGAGGCTTTGCAGCTGGTGCAGCACCCTGTCTTTCCCCATGTCCCTACTTCCTTTACTTTGGGGTTTGCACTCTGACGTTTGTTCCTAATCCCATCTTCTGCTCCCCCATCTCACAGGAACCCTGGATCTGGAGGAAGATGGTGATCTCATCACAGTAGAGTTCGATGACGGGGACACAGGACGCATCCCACTGTCTCACATCCGGCTTCTCCCACCTGACTACAAGATCCAGTGTGAGTCTTGCCATTCAGTTTTTTGCAAGACACTTCCCACTCTGACATATATGGAGTTTCAAGCCACTTTCCTCAAATTTTGGGACAAGTTCACAGACTTTCAGTCACAAAGATTGCATCATCAATTATAGACCACAGAGCTGGGGTCGAATATCACCCATAAGGAAAAAGGCCCAGTCCCTATTGCAGATTTGATTGGGATACTTTAACTATATCACATCTCTGTTTTATGTGTTGACTGCATTTGAAATCTCTGTGATCTGTTCCAGGTGCTGAGCCTTCCCCTGCCCTTTTGGTGCCCAGCACCAAGCGCCGTAGCCGTAAATCCAGCAAAGACACTGGAGAAGGAAAAGAGGGAGCTGCACTGGGGGCAGAGGAGCCAGTGTCAAAGGGCAAAGGGCGAGGGAGAAAGCCCAGTGTCAAGGCCAAAGCTGGTAAGTTACCACACTGCTGGAGCTGAGGGAGTCCTTGCACACTTCTTCACTGTTCTCCCCAGGTTAGGGCTGTTGCTTGGAGCAGGATTTGGGTGAGGATGGATACACTGCTTGAGTGCAAAGCACTGCACCCATGCATCTGGCTCCAGTTTACAGGAGGCTGGCTTGGAAGCTGGCCTGTGCCGTGACAGTCTCCTTCTGTCAGTCAGGGATGTGGAGCAGAGTTCCTTTTTCAGCTGAGCATCTCTGTGGCTGTCAATAGGGCCAAAGGTGCAGGAGATTTGTAGTTTGGCTCTCCTGCAGTTGAAGTAGCACCCCTGGGCATTGTCCATCACTTCTCACAAGTACTGGCACCAGGCCAGGCTGTTCAGTGAGCAGTGAGGCCACCCCCTGTGTTCCTTTGGGGGTACCTGAGCAGGCAGGAACAAGCCATGCTTGGCCAGAGACCAGTCACCACTGGTGTCTGGCTGTGTCTGAGCTAATAAAACCCATCTGGAGGGATAACACTGTGCCTTTGTGTTTCCTCCCCTCTGCAGAAGAGGCTGCCTTGCCTGAAGAGAAGGACCAGGTGGAGTCTTCACCTGTTACCTCCTCAGTCCCAGAGAAGCCGGCCTGTCTGAGCAAGCCAAGCATGAAGGGGTCACGAAAATCGCAACCGCTGCCAACTGGAGGCTCTCCTGCTCCCACAGAGGAAAAGCGGTCAAAAGCCAGCAAAATGAAGATCTCTACGAAGCTGCACAGCCCCCCACAACCCTCTTACCAGCCTGCTGTGTTTGGCAGCATCCTCAACACAGAGCCCTACAGCGATCTCCCAGGAACACTGGCAGCCTTTGGCTCCAGCGATGCTTCAGTGTCCAAAGCCAAGGCCAAGAAAGGGCGGCCCACAGAAGAGACACAAGAGTTTGGCACCGTGGTCAAGGCTCAGAGGAAGCATGACAATGAAATCCTGATCAAGCTGGACCATGAGGGTGTGATGTCTCCAAAGACAAAGAAGATGAAAGAGGCAATGAGGATGCTGGAGGACTCGAACCTGGCTAGTCGCAGAGATGGGAAGGGTCTCTTGGGGCTGGGCTATTCTGCTGCAGTGAGTGTGGAGGGCAAGCAGAAATCTTCCCGAGCCAAGGTGGCTGAGGGAGACCCTTCCCCTGCCGGCTTTGGAGGAAAGTTTGATGCCTCAGCAGAGAGCCTTGCTGCTTTGAAGGACCAGGAAGAAAAGGCAGCAGCTCCAGAAGCTGTGGAGGAATCTGAGAGCAACAGCAGTGACAGCAGCTCAGAGTCAGAGGGAGAAGAGGAGGTTGAGAAGAACCAAGGGGAAGCCCAGGACAGCAGCTCAGCCAGCTCAAGAGCATCCACCCCTCTCTCTTCATCCAACTCCTCCTCTTCTTCCTCTTCTAGTAGCAGCTCCTCTTCATCTTCATCTTCCTCCTCTTCCTCCACCTCATCAACCTCTTCCTCATCAAGCTCCAGCTCTTCTTCCTCCTCCACTACGGACGAAGATTCCTCCTGTAGCTCTGACGACGAAGTAGCTGAGGCCCAGCCGAGTTCCTCGGTGCAGCAAACCCTCCCAGCCAAGCAAACCAAGCAGGCAGGGAAATCCCGGGCATCCTCCCACCCGCAGAGCCAGAAGCAGGCGGCGCAGCAGCCGGCGCAGCAGCCGGCGCAGCAGCCGGCACCGCCGCAGAGCAGCAACAAGAGCCGGCCCAAGAAGCGCGAGGGCATCCACCTGCCCACCACCAAGGAGCTGGCCAAGCGCCAGCGCCTGCCCTCCGTGGAGAACAGGCCCAAGATTGCTGCTTTCCTCCCAGCACGGCAGCTCTGGAAGTGGTTTGGGAAGCCCACACAGGTAAATGCTCGGCAGGGCTCGGCACTCGGCACTGGGGTTTGCCTTCTGGTGCATCTTCCCTTTTCCTGCAGTGGTGGAACTGCTGGTGTGGTGTGCCAGTGTACAGTTTGCAGGGAGATGGGCGTTGGCTTTCAGTGTGTTGGGGAAGCCATTCTGCATGGTGTATCCCTGTGCCCCAATTCCTGTGGGAATACTGTGCCAGCAGCAAAGGGATGCATGCAGGACAGGGTGTGTATGGAAAATAGAGGTGATCCCTGGCTCACCACCTGCATGATCTTCTCTTGGTAGAGACGAGGAATGAAAGGGAAGGCCAGGAAGCTCTTCTACAAAGCCATCGTGCGGGGCAAAGAGATCATCCGCATCGGAGACTGCGCCGTTTTCCTCTCCGCTGGCCGCCCCAACCTGCCCTACATTGGCCGGATCCAGAGCATGTGGGAATCCTGGGGGAACAACATGGTGGTCCGAGTCAAATGGTTTTATCACCCAGAAGAAACCAACCCTGGGAAGAAACTCAATGAAGGCAAGGTAGGCTGGTCTCCTTTGCTGAGAGGGCTACAAAGCCCAGTGTTGGCCCCTTGTAGAAGGGAGGGGTGGATTTCTTTGTATTAGGATATAAAGACTTCTGTGTTGGTCCAAAAAGAGTGTCAAGGGCCAGATCAAGTCTTTAAAGAGGATGGGCCTGGTGCTCAGAAACATTGAATTTTGCACATGTGTGCAGCTGGTTTACAGCAGGATTGTTCCTAGTGGCAGTGGGCAGGGGTTGAAGTTCCAAAAGCGCATGTGGGCAGGAGATGATGGAAAAACAATTAATTCACCAGGTTTTCACTTCTGTTTCCTCTTTTCTTCTTGGGCACAGCGCTGGGATCAGAAATCTGGCAGGAGTCTGGCCACAGCTTTGCAGGCATCCAACCAGAGGAAGGACTTTATGGAGGTTGGTAGGACTGGGGGAAGGCTGGGAGAGAGTGTTGGGTACCCTGTAACAAATAAATGCTGCTGGGAAATGCCCCTCAAACTTCTCTGGCCCTTGCTTTTTGCTTCGGCTGCCAAGTCTGCAGTGCCCAGGACTTGGGATGGATATTTCTGGGAGGGTGGGAGTAGCTGCAGGTGCTGGGTGTGGGGAGGAGCAGGGAGCTGGTATCCAGCACCCATCTTTGCATTTGCATCCTTGAAGTGAGGACGACAAACTCCTGGCCTCCATATTTCCCTGTATCTGTGTTTGGCAGCTGGGGCATTCCCATCAGTGGAAGCCAAGTGAAAGCCAGGGCTCAGGTTTAGTGGGCTGGAGGGATTGTCCAGGCTGTCCATGGGCCTGTGCAGATTCCCAGTGTCCTTCCCCTGGGCTGGCTTTTGGGATGAGTGAGATATTTTTGAGTGTGAGCAGAGTCCTATCCCTTTATGATGAGTGTTTTTCCTACTTACTGAAGATGGTGCTGTAAATGCTGTGTGATCTAATGGCTCCTTTTTTTCCCCACCTCCTTCCTTCTGTTCCTGTTGTGCAGAGAGCCCTCTACCAGTCCTCTCACGTGGATGAAAATGATGTCCAGACCATCTCACACAAGTGTCTTGTTGTTGGTCTGGATCAATATGAGCAGATGCTAAAGACAAAGAAATACCAAGACAGTGAGGACCTCTACTACCTTGCAGGGACCTACGAGCCCACCACGGGCATGATCTTCAACACTGACGGGGTCCCTGTCATCTGCTGACTGCCCAGGGGACACATGCCACCCCCTGGGAAGGGATGGGACAAACCTGAGGACGTGCCTGTTCAGACGACATGATTGTTTCTTTCAATGCTCATTTCTGTGTCACACTACAGACAGGAGAGCGCGAGAGACGCGAGGAGGAAGGAGAAGGCTGAAGAAAGGGGTTGGGGAAGCAGTTACAGGACTTGAGGAAGATGCCATTGGGGGTGGTGGCGGTGGTTCTTGAACCCCAAGGCTCTTCTGGAAGTGGCTTTAAGTAAGGTGACACTTGACCAACTTCTCCCTTCCTCCTTTTGGTCCAGGAAAGCACATGGGTCTCGTGATCATTTCACCAGCGGGACCCCCCGGCAGGAGGGATCCCTTTTGTGTCATTTTTCCCCATCAGTAACTCGGAAGCCGCCCGCACGTGGAAGGAGCCTCTTGCCTTCTGCGTGCGCTCCTCTCCGTCCTTAGATTTCCTTTCCTGCTTAGTTTCGCATGACCCTTTATAGGAAGGACAGGGTGAAAGAGAAAGGAGATGAGTCTCTCTCAGCGCCTCGTCTCGATCCTCTCAGCGCCTTTTTGCTGTTCCCTTTCCCTGGAGACCCCTCTGGCAGCGTGTGGAGCATCACAAGGCAGGGCTGGCCCCAGCACAGAGATGGCAGAAGAAAATCCTCCAGGCTGGGAGGAGCCAGGTGGAGGAGGAATCAAGGAATCAACATCCAGTCTGGGACGCTGCCTTCCCACTGCCTTGAACAAACAGCTTGAACCCTCTGCTGCTCTGCACCCCTTCTGCCCTGTGAAGGTGCTGAAGGGAGCAAGCAGGTGGCAGGCGGGGGTGACACGTGGCAAACTGAGACCTCGTCTTGGAGCGTGTAGTGAAGGGGCAGGAAACGACAGGGAAAAGCTGCTGCTTGGTGCTTGGAGGAGAGAAAATCAGAGGCCACTGGATCCCTCACCCAGCTTTACCTGCCATGCCTTGCCTGTGCTGAGACGTGGAGCTGCTGGGAAGCCTTGCCCATCATTTGAAGGGAACGGGGACAGTGTTTGAACCCGGCTGTGCCTGCCTGTGGCATTCCCACAGCCAGAGCCCTGCTGCCACCTTGGGCTCAGGGACTGCACCGTTCAGCTTCCTCCATCCACGGGGGAGCTGAGCTCCCCTTGGGCACACACCAGACCTGCAGCACCACCAGTGCTGCCCCAGGGTCACACCAGGCGAGAGGGAACACCAGAGGACAACCTGAGAGCAATGCACCATCCTTGCACTTAAAACAAAACTCCAAGAGACGCACTGATCTTTGCAACTCCCGACTCGCACTACGGATCGCCGGGACGCGGAGCGGGGCCCGGCTCGGCCCAGCTTAAGCCAAGGACAGATTGGAAACTCTCCACCCTGGCTGCCTACCAGAGACTGGAGGCTGGGGCTCAGGGGTGAGGGACAGCCCCACAGAGTTACCCCTCGTCCTTTAAACAAACCACATGGTGCTGAGCTCGTACCATCTCCACCCCGGGCCACTGGCGCCTCGGCACGGCGGACAGTGACGGTTCTAGCCTGTACAGTTTTAATGTACCAAAAGACTCTTTAGCCCTCCTGTATTATAAGTCTTTAAATGGATTCAACTTTTTAATTATAAATATAAATATAAATATATATATATAAATATAAACTTTTTAAAACTGTGAAAAAAATTATGAAATTATAAAAAACAAAAAAAGAAAAAAACCCACAACGGCAGAAATGAACACAGTCTGACCTTTAGAATATTATTTTTTATTTCCTGTTGGATTGTGATTGTAAATGATCTGGGAACAGGCACACCCCCCCACGCTCAAAGTGTACTGTACTTCTAGAAGCAAATTGTGTGAGCATATTTTAAAGAGCGAGAGAGAGAGCGCGCGAGAGAGATTTTATGCTAATGTTAAATAGAAAGCACTTAAAACCCACTGCCTTCTATGGAACACAAGGATATTTCAGACAATCGAGAGGAAAGGAGAGCCAGGTTTTTGTCTTTTTGTTTTGTTTTGTTTATGTTTTGTTTAAAACAATTTTTTTGGCATTCTGTTTGTTGGAGAACTCCGTGTGATCTTTTTTCATAAAAAAAAAAAAAATCTAATTGAAAAAAAGCAACCCAACGAAGCATCTTTCTTTGTCTCACTTGTCCTGACCACAGGGTTTTTCTCCCCTTGGTGGCAATGATGGCTTTTTGGCTCAGCCCCTGCCCTGGAGAAAGACACAATCCAGGTGCCTGGTGGCTTTTTGGGGAGAACCCGTCTGTGTGATGTGGTGGCACCGATGGACAGGACTGGACACTGGAGTAGAGGTGGCTGCTGGACAGAGGCTGTGGGCTGGAGGTGTGAATCCTCCCCCTGCCACCATGCTCAGGGCACCATGTGCTGAGGATGAAATGCTGGATTTGCTCTTTTTGGTGTGAACTACACTTCATACAGGCAGGAGCTTGGCACAGCCAGACCCTCCCGTGCTGTGGGGGTCAGGTCAGGGCCAGGCCTGGCACTCAGTGGCTCCTTGGGCTTGATTCCCTGGGAGGTGGCACCCGCCAACTGGCACAACGAGGTGCAGCTGGTCCCAAACTGTGGTGTTGGCACCTTCTCCTGATGGTTTCTGCTCCTCTTGGCCTGTTCCCTCTCCCATGTGCTGCAGTTTGCCGGCTGGCAGGGGTTTGGTGTAACCCAGTGACCTGTTCAACCACCCCAGGTGACAAAGGGAGCCCTGAAGATGGGGAGCAGCACAAGGGGCGCCCCAAGACCAAACATGACAGGCAGCACACCACCCTGTGTGTGTCTGCCAGCCCAGCCCATCACCAGCAGTCAAGTGCCACCAATGCCAGTGGCACAGCTAAGGACCAGCCGTTGTTGCAAAGATGTTTAATTATTGAATCAGCTTCACTTACGTCCTGTGCAATAAATCTTGAAGCTCAGCAGTGGCCTGCAGTTGGCACTGGCAGTGCTGTAGCCTTGGGACACCCCCCTCTACCCCTTGCAGTGGGGCAGATTCACAGTGTGGGGTGGGGGGAGGCAAGACCCTGCTTCTGTGATAGTTAGGGAGGGCAAAACAAGACACAATTAAAAAAAAAAAACAACTTACTTTTTTTCCTCAACCATCAGAAGTGATTCACATATTTAGAGAGGGACTGTCATTTCAAGCCATTCCTGGTGAAAACCTGCAGCACCATTAATGGAAGTCGAGACCCACCTTCCCAGAGCCTGCAGGACTGAAGGAGCATTTCCTTCCTCTTTTGCCCCTCTTCTTCCTCACCAGCCCTCCATCACCTTTCTCCCCAGTGCTGGTCCTATTCCCTTTGGGATTTGGCAGTATTTTCTTCCTCCTGTCAATGGCTTGGTGCAAACAAGATCCCCAGTCTTCACTGGGGAGCTGCACATTGCTGATGAGGAGACCCCCAAAAGCAACAAGAACTGTCCCCTGGGGTGGGAGGAATGTCACCCCAAGCAGTGGCCCTGCACAGTGCCTGGCTGGGCAGCACAGGCCGTTTTGGAATGCCACAGCCCTGTGCCAACAGGGTGCCAGTCCTTGTCCATGCTGGGGTGGCTTTCTGGCTCCAGACTCCCTCCTTGAGGAGAGATGTGGGACACGGGGGACCATGGTGGGGAGCAGGTTCCATCCTGTCCCCCTTGCCTTGCCCCAGGGCTCAGTACCCCGAGGTGAAGGAGCCATTGGAGGTTTCAGTGTAGAAACAGGAGCTGTGGGAGGTACTGGTGAGGCTGTAGGCAAAATAGGCCACGGCTGAGCCCAGCGTCAAGCCTGTCATGTAGGACACGGTCATGGTGTTCCCTGTGGGGAGGGACAAGGCGTGTCAGGGTGCTCTGGGACACCACGTGGGATTCCCAGGAGGGCTCAGTCCTACCTGCCAGCTCCCGCTGCTCTGGGCTCACTTTGCCTGCAGCCAGGATCATGGGGACGCTGCCGAAGTAGCCGTTGGTGATGCCCATGAGGAGGGAGAAGATGCAGGGCCAGGCGGGGTGGCCGAAGGTGGGCTGCCCATTGGGGTAGACGCACATGATGAAGAGGGGGATGAAGACCACACGGAGGCAGGAGTAGACCAGGAGGTGGGTCCCTCTCCAGTCATAGGGCAGGGCAGCCAGGATCTGCAGCAAGGGGCAGAGATTCTGCTGGGGGGGTGAGGAGGCTGGGGACAGCCCTGCAGTGCCCAAAATGGGGCAACAAGGAGATGAGATGGTGGGAAGACTGACTGCTGTGGGAATCCAGTCTAACATTGGTTAGACCCCCATGGGTGGAGATGAGCCTTGGAGCCAAGTTGCTTAGAAAAGGACACCAAGCCAGACAGAAGACCCGGC
>VXBI01004607.1:115902-157436 GCA_013397375.1 Toxostoma redivivum | reverse complement strand
CCCCCACTGTGCTGGCTCTGGCCTCTCTCCTACCTTGCCAACAAAGTCAGAGAGGTTGAAGATGGCCATGATGAGGATGGGGAGCCATTCTCCCAGCGTGCAGTTGTGGATCTCCGACTCCAGCCCGGGAAAGAGGCACAGTGTGATGAAGTAGGTCATGGCGATGGAGAGCATGTAGGCCCAGATGAGGCGGGACACGACGTAGCGGTAGAGCAGCATGTCTGCCAGGGACAGGCAGCACAGCTCAGCCAAAACTGTAGCCCAGCCCTCTTGCAGAGCCTGAGAGCTCTGTCTGACCCCCAGGGGTGCCTTCCAAAGATCAGTTTGCCCCAGGTTTTGAGCACATCATTAGGAAAGGGATCATAGAATCATTGTTTGGGATGGAAGGGACTGTTAAAGATCATCCAGTTCCAACTCCCTGCCATGGGCAGAGACACCTTCCACTATCCCAGGTTGCTGCAAGCCCTGTCTGACCTGGCCTTGGACACTTTAAGGAATGGAGCAGCCACAGCTTCTCAGGGCAGCCTGTGCCAGGGCCTACCACCTTCACAGGGAAGAATTTCTTGATAATATCCCATCTAATCCTGTCCTCTTGTCAGTTTGAAGCCATTTCCCTTTGTCCTGCTATTCCATGGCCTTTTCAAAAGTCCCTCTCCAGCCTGGACGATGATCCTCCCCCATAACTCTGGCTCACCCATCATTTATCCCACCCCACGGGCATGGCTTCTCCCCAAGCCCACCACTCACCTCGGAAGCTGGGCCAGCTCCTCTTGATCTTGGGCCGGGGGACATCGAAGCGCATGTAGGTGCCACTCCCAGCCAGCTCAGCTTCGGGGCCGGGGCTGCCCTGGGGGGAGCTCGGCTGCCCCTGCTCCCGGTTCTCCTGCATCAGGAGAGAGGGGACAGCAGTGCTAAGGTGCAGTGACAAAGAACCCCAGGGGCCAGCAGGGAAACCCACCCTTGGCTTACAAATCGGACGTCCTCGGAGGTGACATCGTGGTGGACGCGGTAGCCGGGGCCGGGCTCGGTGGCCCCGCGGCTCTGGGGGTGGCCCTTGCGGGCCCCGTCGGTGTAGTAGCGCACGAAGCGCGTGCGCTTCACCAGGAGGTGGAGGATGAAGCACGTCAGCTCCATGCCAATGGAGATGAAGAAGAAGATGACGGTGTTCTCCTTCTCATCGGACAGCAGCAGCTTGGTGAAGATGCGGCTGAGAGAGATGATGACCCCGGCGGTGCCTGGGGGTGTGGGGGAGCTGTGGGTGCTGGGCCCCACTGAGCCCCAGCTCAGGGATCCTCATCACCCCCCACCACGTGGATGTGATGCTTCCTGGTATAGAGGAGCCACCAGCAGTGATTTTGGGGTGATAAAGCTGCTGGCAGACATCCCCACCCCCAGCCTTTCATGACTTAGAAACCAGTGAACTCCCTGATTTTCTGGGGAGTGCCCTGGAGCATCCCTGATCTGTGGGGCTATGCTGGGGCGAGTGGGGAGCCAGGTGTGACCCACTGGGGCCCCAGGAGAAGGCGCAGGTCCCTGTGGTGGGATGTGGGTACTTACTCTCACCCGTCATCACTCCCTGCGTGTAGCGCTTGGGCAGCAGCCCCGTGTAGCCATAGAAGCTGGATTGCTGCACTTCAGGAGAGATGCACAGAGGGGAGAAGGAGGGATTATTGCTGCAGCCGAAACTCCAGGCAGGGGGAAGAAACCCCAGAGAGAACCCGTTTGCTCTGCCAACTGGGAGCTGCTCCTTCCAGCAGCCTCCTTGCTCCAAAAGCAGGAACGCCTTTTTTCCCTCCCTGGATGTTCCCACCCAGAGTGGCCACCAGGTGTGGGGGCTTGGGATGCCACCATGGTGGCCCAGATCAGTGGTGTTGGTGACCAACACATGGTTTGGTGCTGGTACCCCTAGCCAGTCCCACAATGCCTGGACAGAGGTGGAGGGGACGGGGCAGGGACCTGAATGTGACAGGGATCAGAGGAGGTTGTCCCAGGAGACCATGGCTCAGGAATGGGGTTGTTTCCCACCCCTACCTGCCATGTCCCAGCCCAGCTCTGCACATACCTGTGCAGCCAAAAGCCACCACCCCAACAGCCACCAGGTTGATGGCATAGGCTTGTCTGCGGCTGAACAGCTCCAGCCACACGTCACAGATGCTGACGAAGAGCAGAGGCCCCAGGGCGAAGAGGTAGCCTGTGGGGGAGGGGACAGAGGTGGTGGCAGGGGCACAGCATGGGGACAGCACTGCCTGGGGGTGCAGGGACCCCACTCACCCACGGAGATCCGGGTGTGTAAGCTCAGCAGCTCCACCAGCGCGTTGTTGAGGATGACGGCCACCAAGGCCACCAGGATGTAGGTGAGGCTCATGTCAAAGACAATGGACGTCCCTGAGGAGAGGAAGGTGATGAGGGGACAGGAGTTCAGCACCCTTGGAAGAGGGATTGAGCTCTCTCCAGGTTTGGGGTGTTTAGACCTGCTCCAGACCTACCTGGGTATTTATGGTGCAGGTAATCCACATCGGTGATAAAGCTGTTGTAGGGCAGGAGAAACCCCACCCCAGCCAGCAGCATGGCAAAATAAATCCCATGGTATCGATCCTGGGGCTCAGGGTCCTCAGAAACTGCCCCAAAAGAGGAAAGAAAGAGAAAAAGACGTGACAGTGGCATTGCTACACCCCTGGGTCCCACGCCAGACCCCAGCCTTGAGGCGATGAAACAGCTCAGCTCCCTGCAGATATACAAATAAACAGCCCCAGCTCTGAGAACTTCCCTAAATAAAGATATTTCAGTGGAGAGCCAGGAGGCAGGAAAACATCTGGGCTTTGGGGGTCTGGTGAGTTTTAATTGCAGCTAAATATGCTGAGAGCCAGGCAGCGCAGGGAACAGCACAAGTCAAGGTGGAGGAAGGGTGGAGGTGGATGAGGCTGCCTCAGGATGTGGAGCAAGGCTGGGGTGAACCCCAGGAGTGTCCCTGAGTCCTGCATGGAGAAAGATGAAGCTGCAGGCTGGGGGTGAGCCTGGCAGGAGAACCAGGGCACCAATCCTCAACTCCTTGCCAGCCTGCAGAGCCCACTGTCACAGCATGTGCTGGTGGCTCACATGGCTACACAAAGGGATGAAAAAGGGCAATATTGTGGCATTCCAGACTATTTGTGGCTATTAAACCCATCCCAGGAAGGTCCCAAGTGGGTGGGAAACAAGCAGGGCACCTGGCTGTGGGTCAGGTTGGGCTGTGCCTGCCCTCACCTGGCTCCATGAAGGTGAGGACACCCTTGCCCTGGCTGCCCCGCTGCAGCTCGTCCTCCTCCAGCTGGTAGCTGTCGAAGCTGAAGCTCATCACCACGTTCCCCTCGGGCGTCGCCGCCGGGCTCAGCTCCTTGAAGCGCTCGGCTCCCACCGAGCCCATCCTGGCCACCTGGGAGGGAGGGAGGGGAGGGAGGGAGAGCAGTGACACCCCCAGGGCGCACAGCTGGGACCCTGCAAGGGACAGTGGCGTGTGGTAACCCTGAGACTTCTCCACCTCAGCGGTTCTGATGTTTTTTCCACCTGGAAAGATGATTTCCCCGAGGCAAATGGGATGCACCGACCTTCTGAACACGAGTTTGGCTTTGGGGTGGTGAGCGTGGGGGACACACACGAGCCACCCCCGAGGCACAGCCTGGCTCAGCACCTCACTGGGATGCTACCAAAGACAAACGCCACTGTGATTTCCAAAAGCAATTAGAGAAATTAATGGATGGAAACCACTCACGGAAGGCGGCTGTGAGGAAGATCCCGGCTGCCTCAGGAAGCCTCGCTCCCTGCAGGAAGCACATTTGCTCTGCTTTATACCCTTTGCAGCATCTCTGGTGCCTGGGGCTGGCCGGGCAGGCACACTCCTGCAGCTTTCAGAGAGGGGATGGAATTTGACCCTGCATTTTCCAGATTTGCTTCTTTGGGGGATCAGAGTCAGCATGGAGCTGTTCCAAGAGCTGCCAGAGACCCCAGCATCACGCCTGAGAGGGGATGTGCTGAATGCATCCCAGAATGAGCTCTCCAAATACCTGTCATCCTCCAGTGACCCCACCAGAGCCACCCAAAACAGAGTTCATCCCTGTGGTTCAGCCCCAGGGGGTTGCTCTGAATTCCTTGCCTGTCCCCAGCCCACCTCCTGCAGATCTCCCTGGCATCCAGGAGTGGTGGTGGTGGTGAAAAAATTCTCCTCCAAGGCAGTAGGTTGAGTCAGGCAAGGAAGGAAAAATCAATGACAGTGATTTCTTTCGTTTCCCTGCCAGACATGGCGTTTGCAGGAGCAGAGAGGTTTCCAGCTGCCAGGATGTGTTGGATGCTGAGGCGGGGGGGAAACGTGGTGCCCACAGACCTTGCGAGTGAGTTCCTGGAGAAAAAAATGCTTTTTTTGCTGCAGGTGTGGGTGCACAGGGCAGCAGTGCCCCAGCCCTGAGGCTGTGCTGAGGTCACAGCACTACTGGGGGGCTGGGATGGGGTCCCCCTCCCAGACCATGCTGGGATTCACCCCAAGACACCCCATCCCAGAGCACCGCGAGCAGAACAACCCATCGGGGCACGGCACCATCCTGCTGCTCCCAGAGGAGCTGCCTGCAATCCCCTGCACCCGCACCCTCCTGTGCCTGCTGCCACCCCAGGCAATAAAACCCAGCGGGAAGCATCTCCCGGGGTGCCGGGAAGCCTGTTGCAGGGTTTTTCCATAGCAGGAATCCCAGCTGAGGAACAAACCGGCTGGAAAAGCCTGGTACGGACTGTGTATGGCCCAAACTTCCCGGGACCGGGAGCAGAGCGGGATGCGCCGCACAGCCGCGGCGCTGGACCAGCCTCCGGCACTCTCCGCCTCGCTCCCCCGAGGATCCCTGCGCTGCCGTAAATTGGATTTTCTCCTCCCGCTGGATTTACATCCGTCTGCCCCTGTGGATTTACACCCTGTGGCCCCAGTGTGGCAGCCGGGGCGTTTCTCCATCGCGGGCAGGGCTGTGAGGTCTCACCCGAGAGGGGCCCTTGCTCCGCTGCCCCCCCCGGCTCTGCGTGAGCCCCGGGCACCGCAGCCCTCCCGTTAGGGCACAAAAGCGGGTTTTGCTCTGGCAAAAGCGTCCCCCGACATCTTGCCAGCGGCGAAGTTGCCATAAACGGGGGGAATTCAGTAACCCACGTCCCCGGCTTGAAGGAGAAGCCCCTGGCCGAACCCGGCCGCGCCCGGAGGATGCTCGGGGGGGCCGGGAAGATGCTCAGAGGGGCCAGGACGGGCAGGGGCTCGGGGCGGCGGCTTCCCCTCTCCTTTCCCCCCGCTCCCCGGCGGTCTCGGCAGAGCACNCGAGCCCCCCCTCCGGTCCCGGGGCCGCAGGAGAGGCTTTCCCGATGCACGCCCATAGCCCGGTCTATAGGTACCGCCTATAGGTACCGCTTATAGGTACCGGCTAGAGGTGCCTTAGAAGGATTTAGGAGGTCCGGAGCTAATTGAAAAGAGAGATTAATTAGGAAGGAAGCCCCGGTAATTTCACTGAGGGCATGAGCTTTTCAGGGAGAGGGTAATTCCTGCTCTGCGAAGGGTTTTGTCTAAGAGGAGCTGATGGAAAATCAGGATGGATGGGTGGACAGACAGCAGGATGGGTGGGTGGATGGGTGGATGGATGGATTGCAGCTCTGGCTAACAGAACACAGCGATCCTCCAGCTTTTTGAAGAAACAGGCAAGAGGGTCTCTGCTCCCCTCCAAACCAGGGAATGGAAGCAGAGGAGGAAGGGAACCAGCAACATGGGACAGAGAGAAGACACGTGTCCCCAAGGTGGGTGACCCAGGCAGGGACCTCATGGGTTGGATGACCTGGCCCAGCCTGCAGGTTCCACCACAGGGATCTGATGCTGTGGGGTTTTCTCCAGGAGCAACAAGGCACAGAGAGGGACTCAGCAGGTGCCCCCTCCCAGAGAACTGGGTGAGAGCCCTGGGGCACCATCCCTTGCTGGGTTCTCCCCCTCGGAGTGTGTGAGGATGGAGGCAGAGGGAAGGAGGAGAGGAACCATCCCTGCTCCCGTGGCTGCACTGCACCGAGCTGTGAATTACAATGTCCTCGCAGTCAATAAATGCTGTGTTGTGTAAATCAGCGTGTGGGGCTGGGGATGTGCTGCTGCTGCTGCCAGAGGAAATTAGAGACACAACCTCCTGCCCTGCCTCAGCCACCCTTCTGTCGGGAGCAGGGCTCAGGAAAGGGTCTCCTGCAAATTCATCACAGGGAAAAAAAAAACAGGCCAGGTGGAAATTTCCGTCTTTTCTCCTTGGCTGAAATAGCCGGAGTTTGGCTCAAAGTGCACCCGACTGCTGTGCCAAGCATGGCCTGGAGCCGGGGCTCAGCCTTCCCTGCTCCCCTCTGAGCTGAGCACCTGCACAGCTTGGCCCTCTGGTGCAAAGGGGGACTTTTTTGGGCTGTTTGCTTTGGCACATTCGTTCATCTCTAATTTCACAGTGTCACTGTAAAATCTCAAAGCACCTCACTCCCCTTGGGGTACATCCCCTTGCTCTACACCAGACTCCATCACTCTCTTCCAGAAACCTTGGAAATGTAAAAAAAAAGGGGGGGTGAGTGTGGTGGGGGTTCCCTGGCCGTGCCCGCCACCGTTGGCACCCAGACAGTGAGAGTGCTCCACGAAAAGAGCAGGATGAGCTGAAGCATATGTGCACCCGCCTTTTCCTGGCGCTCGCCAGGCAGCATTACTCACCACAGGGATTCCCCCCAGGAGCTGGTTCTCCCCATTCCAAAGCCCCAGGAATAGAAGCAGGGGTAGTCCTTTAGAGACAATCAAGCTGAGGGGAGCATCTCAGCTCCCAGTTGGATGTGGTGCTCTCCAAGCCGTGGGGAGATGCTGCAAGCAAACACCTGGTGGCAAAGATCAAGGCCCAGTTTTAGCCTCCTTTCTAAAATCACACAACCAACAGATCCTCATTTCAGGGGACAAGGGGGCTCCCTTTTCAGTACTCCAGCTACAAGTGGGACAGAGCCCTGCTGGGATACCCGAGGAAACTGCTTCAGCTTGGAGCCCTACAGGGAGCACAGGGAGAGGAATCCATCAGGGTGAACTTCTCTGTGTGCTTTCTCTCTGCTTTCCCCATCCCCGAGGGCACTGCCGAGGGCACTGTTAGACAAAATAGCACTGTCCCCCCCCTCCCAAAATGCCCAAGGTGCCCCCTGAGCATGGGCAGGCTGAGCTGCCTCTGCCTGACAAGGGTATGGGGGTCCCATGGGCTAAGCTCTCCTGGAGTTTCACTGGGCTCTTCAATTTTTAAGCTGGCCCTGAATAATTCAGCTTCCACATAGCTGGCTCAAGGTTGGTGAGCTCAGATGCTCCTTGGGTTTCTGCTTGACCCACTTTAACATCCAGGAAAACCAGCCAGGCATGGTGCTCCTGGTCCCAGGCACCTTGGTCCCTGTGGCATGAGGGACATCCCTTACACACAGCCCCAGCCTGGAGGCTTTCCCCCACACCCAACAGCCTCATCCCTCACCCACACTGCAGATTTTTAGAGGTATTTTTTCATTCTCCCTTTCTCCCTGCTGTCCCATGGCTCCCAGCACGAGTTGGTGCATCCCAACAGTGTTTGCAGGATTACAAGGAGGGATTTGCTTGGCTCCATGGACCAGCCAACACCCTGTGGCCACCTCGCCACAGCTCCTTTCTATGCAGAGCCTCACCTCACTTCCCAGGAGCCTGGATGAACATTGACTAATCCTGCCGGCAGAATAAGAAGCTGCTGATTCATTTGGCTCTGAGATGCTGGATTAGGACGATCTCCAGAAATGTCCTGTATCGTTGTTTTTTTCCTTGCCCTTCCAGCCGAGTCAGGTTTTACTATTCATTGCTGTTGCAGAGGGGAGAGGGAGGAGAGACCTTTCAGTTGTCTGCACACCAAAAACATCAAGCCAAGGCTTTAGACTCCCAGGGATCACAGGGAGGGACTGTCCCTACTGTCCCCATCCCTTGAGCACAGCCACAAGCCATCCCTTGGCTAAGGAGCTCCTCAACCAAGCTGTGCTCACCCTGCCAGGCTGCCCTGCTTATTCCATGCCCAGTGGGTGCCCCCTCTGCCCCAGCTGGGGTGCGTGACACCGAGGGGGGGCAAGCAAAGGGATGAAACATCTGCACCCCCCTTCCCACCCTCCCTCACTCAGTGCTCCCGGGAGCGCTGCACATCCATCTTTTCCACTTCATGGGAAGAAGAGGCTGCTCTCAAGCCTGCAATCCCCTCTTGGAAAAGCTCCTTTAAATAGCATTGCATCCTTCCCCGGGGTCTGCTCCCACCGCTGGCCGAGCGTGTCGTGCCAGCGCCAGGAGCATCCTCGGCAGCAGTGGCTTTGTGTGGAGACGGCAGGGATTAATCAAGGATGTTGCCTCTTGGCCAGAGTCACACTTGGGAGATTACTGGGGTCTGCAAGGAGCGGGTAGTAGCCAGGGAATTTGTTCAATGCAAGTGGAGGGGTTTGTCACAATCCGATTGCAGGCGAACAGAAATCCCCAGTGCTGGCAGGAGCTCAGCACTGGAGGCCGCAGGGATTAACTGGTTTTTCCCCAAGCTTTGCAGCAAGGCTGGGGTGGGAGGAGATGCTCTAAGCCCAAAGCTCTGGGTTTAAAACCTCCAGGGAGATGCAGGGGCTGAGCTGAGCATCAGCTTTGGGGCACCCAAGCACCAAATTCTTTCACTTGGATGCCCCAATTCTCCTGCAAGGCATTGCTCTGCATCCCTGCTGCCCTCAAAGGAGCCTGGGAGAGCTGGAGAAACTCTGGGAGGATACCCATGGCCTTTACATTCCCCTCGCTCCTCTTTGTTGGAACAGATTTGCATCTATCACTAATTAATCCAAGATGAGCTCCTAATTCAGCTCCTTGATTGCAACTTTGCATAATTGCTGTACGCACAGGCAGAGTGGCAGGACGGGATAAAAAAAGGAGACAATCAGTGGTGGGAGGAGAGGAAACAACGCCGGGAAGGGCCGGTTCAGCTCGCTCCCACTTACTGGGCTATTTACAGACACAGGTTGAGAGAGATTTTCCTCTGGAAGGAGAAAATGGTGAGTTACCCTTGGAGGGGTGTTTTCCCTCCCCGTGCTGTGCTCACCAAGGGCCTCACCAGCAGCCACAAAACCCTCAGGCAATGGGAAAACCAGGAATTACAGGCCAAGCCTTTCTGCTGCTCCTTTCATCACTGCTGCCCTTCTCCCCAGGCTCCCTTTCCCCAGTGTCCCAGCACTGCCTGTAGGTTTCAGAGTGAACATTCCACCAAGGTGAGCAGGGCAAATACATCCCTGAGCAAATACATCCCAGGGCAAATACACACCCCTGAGCCAACCTTCAGGCTTCTCCTCCAATAACCAGGCACATCACACCCTCTGTCTGTAAAAAAACCCCTCCAAAACTCAGGGAAAGCAAACCCACTGCATACCCGAGTGAGGCTGGGCAGCGTGGTGAGGGTGAACTGACTTCAGCCCTTGGTGGCACAAAAAGAGTGGGAAATCCCTGCTTTTCCTGCCTGTGATGCCCGAGCCATTCGCACAAGGCTCCAGCACCCACACTGGATCGATTGTGTGTGCACAAATCAGCACTGACACCAGCTCAGGGGCTGTTTTACCACTTCCTTCTTCCTCCTCCTCTCACATCTCACCCACAGCCATCCCCCTGTCCCAGTGAACACCTCCAGCATCCCAAAATCTGAGCGGCAGGGCAGCAAACAGCGGTGGGCAGGTCAGCCTGGCGCTCCCTATTCACCCTGCTAAAGAAAGGCTACTTTCAGCTCCAGCCTTTTCTCTGCAAAAATGCAGAGGCCCCTTGGCTGGCCCCACGGTGGGGGTGGGAAGGGGTTTGGGCAGCCAGGCTGGCCCCACCACCCCTCTTAATCAGCCGGGGCATGCATGAAGCCTAAAGCTGTCGCGAAGATTTGGGCACTATTGACACACACGGAGCATTAAACGCCTTACGGGGGATTTGCATAAGCTCGGGGAGGGAGGAAGAGCGCGGAGAAAAGTGTCGACAATGGGAAAGTAAATGCATTAAAGTGCTTAGGGGGAAAAAAATCTGATAAAGGAATAAACCAGTTAAGGGAATATATTACTCATAGCCCCGTTATTCAAATCCTGCCTTATAGGAAATCCTCTTAAAGCGATCACCTGATTGTGTGTTAAATTCCTAATTGAATAATAAAAGAATTATGTATTTCTTCCATAACGGCATAAAGATGGGAGCCCACGAGGATGCTCGGTGAGAGGGGAGCTGGTGGCAGAGGAGAGAAGGGGAGAGGGGTCTTGGGGCAGGAGATGCGGTAGGAGATGTGATGGGAGATGTGGGAGGGATGGCTGGGAAAGGGGAGGTTGCAGGGCTGAGTGCCTGGGGGTAGTGGAGAGCTTTGCAGGGATGGGTTTAGGAATGGTTTTAGGTTTAGAAGGGAGAAAGACTTGATGGAAATCCAGGGCTCCTCCAGCCCCGCTGGTGCAAGAGCTGAGAGGAGACCCCGGACGTGGAGCTGCTGGGAGCAGCGACTGCAGCCCCCCAGATCCAGGCAAAGGGAATTTCGGGGGGCTGCAGCAGCTCCTGAAGCTGCTGAGGAGCAGAGGGAAGACCCATGTCCAGCCCTGGATGCTGCTGGAGAGGCTCAGCCCCTGCTGCCCGCTCCTTTCCCCTGCCAGGACTCTGCACAGCCTCTCCTGATGCTGCTGCCCTTCCCCCCACCTCCATGCTATAAATAAGATGCAAAAAAAGGAGGGAAAAAAAAAAGAAAATAAGAAAAGAGCACATCACCTGGTACTCAGGAGGTGAGGGAGAACAGCAGGACTGACATGCACCAAACNTTTTTTTCCTACCCAGCTGTTTAATTTAATAAACAGGATTATTTATTTATTTATTTTTCCCTCTCTTTACTCCACTTTTTACTTACGTTTTTTATTCTGTCAATGCCACTTTATCCATCCTTGCATCTCCTTTAAATGCCAAGTAAAAAACAAAACAAAACACCCGAAACCAAGGAAAAAAAACCTGAAACCAACGGCCCTGATGCCTCCAGCGATGTCTTGCATTGCTACAGCTCTTTATAGGTAATTGAATATCCCAGAGTTACACCTGCTAATGAAACTCTGATATCAGTAAGTGGCAGCAGTGAGGACAGAGGCAGCAGCTGAGAAAACAAAGCAGCAGTGCCCAGCAAGCCCCAGCCAAGCTCCAGGCTGCCAGAGGCTTTTTATTAGGCAGGATTGGGCTGTCGGAGCAAGGCTGAGGTCCAGGGTGAGTGGGAGCTGGGAGGAAGCAGGTCTGGAGTTATCCTCTGGGAACTGACCTGTCTAAGCCAAGCTTGAGCAGGGCAGGGGGGTTCAAAGCCCCCCAGTTCACAAGGGAGAGCCTGGAGCAGCTCCAGCCACACCGAGGAGCCCTCAGGTTTGCTCCACTCACATCTCCAACAGTGCCTGTTCCTCCTCCTCCATCCCGCATCCTCCAGCAGCAGCCAGGGAAATCAGGGATGACAGGAGCAGTTAATTTGAGCCTACAGAGGCCATCTTCCCGTGCATGTGTTGTTTTGTTTCCAAATAGACTTTGAATAATGAATTTCGGATGCTAAAGAGAAAAGGCTTCGTCCTGACCTCTTGAAATGCAAATTGCCTTTCACCCTGGGAGAGATGAAAGGCTGTTTGCTATCTGAAACGGTAAAAAGGGGTGAGATAACGTCCCTGGCTCTGTCTCCCGGCTTTCATTTCCAAAATAGTTTTTGGATAAGGAGAGGAGAGATGCTCTGCATGATTTCACTGTGCTTGGAGCCCACAGAGAGCAGGGGGGTCCTCAGGGGACACCTGGAGCAGGGTCCTGTGCCCTGATGGTGCAGAGGGAGAGACACAGCCCAGGCTCTGCATTTCCCTTCACACCAGCCCTGCTCCAGGTTCCAGCCAACAGCAGAGGTTGTGGGGCCAGGTGAAGCCCAGAGCTTTGCCCTCCCCTGACACAACTCAATTTTTGGGCCCAATTCCAAAAGCTGCAGCATTGTTTGCACAAGAAAACACAGCAGAGCAGTGGCACAGCCACACAGCCAAAGCCAGACCCACTCTGCTCTGGCCCCACCACAGTTCCCTGATGCCAGCATGGCTGGATCAAGCTCCAGGCAGGAGCTTGTGGCACACACAGCAGCCAAACATCCTCTGCCTCCCTCCCAGCAGGTCTGGCTCAGGGGCTGGGTGAAGGCAAACACAGATCAGTATTTTTTCCCCCTCTCATGTTTTGCTCTGGGTCAAGGAGCACAATGCAAGGCAGATGCCCTCAGCACACATGGAAGGTGCTGCAGGGAGCTGCTGAAGTGGATGAGGGATTTTATGGGAGTAAACAAGGGCAGGAACGTGGATGCACCAATGGTAAAAGGCTGGGATGCTGCCAGCTAAAGAGTAGGGAGGTCATGGGAGGAAAAAGACTGGGATGGTGCTAGGGAACATGTAGGGATGTTCTGGAGGAGAAAAAGCTGGGATGCTCCCAGGGAAGGAGCAGGGATACTCCCAGGAGAGGAAGGAAAGAACATGGATATTCCAGGAAGAGAAGATTGGGATGGTACCAGAGAAGGGAAGAACATGGGTACTCTGGGGACTGGAGCTGGGATGGTCCCAAGGAAGGGACAGGGGCACTGTGTGGCCCCAGGCCCCTGCACCTCCATCCAGCAGAGCACAGCCCCCCACTGCTGGCCCCCAGGAGCCTTCCCTTCACCAGCCACAGGCCCAGGCTTCTGGCCCATCTCTCTGCCTGCCCTCCACAGATAAAATAAATTATCAGCCCCGATCTGGAGCTGCTGAGGAGCAGTGGCTGATGGTGTCACCAGCCTCCCTCAAGCAGGGAGGAGGGGACAGCACTGACAAGGGAGATGCTGAGAACTTACACACCAGGCTGGCACCCAAAAGTGGCTCTATACCCACTGTGTGGATAAGGTGGATCTGATCACATGGACAAAGTAGATCCATGCCCCTGCATCACTTGATGCTCCCCAGCTCCACACTACACCTGTGGAGAAATGAGCCCAGGGCCTTCCTTGCTCCTGCAAAACAGTATACAAAAAATCAAAATACTGCCAAAACCCTCTAGCTTACTTTATGGACTTACCCAGATACAGCAATCTCCAAATCCTTTATTATAACCTGTAACTTAGTAAAACTCTCTGCTAAAATTCCCAACCCAAAACGTAACCCAGTGCTGGAGGAGCCAGTGTCAGCTGTCCTCAGCTCCACCAAGCTGGGCACAATGTCCCCATTAGCTCAGAGTTCATCATTAATGAGCCAAAAAAGCCTCTGCCAAGGGCCTGTCTGAGACTTGCATGGGTTGGATGTGGCACAGGAGAGGTGCTCAAGGACCAGCTGAGTGTGGGTGCTGCAGAAGGGACAAGCTGCTCCCAAGCCTGGGCAGAATCAGAGGTGGTGCTGGTGCTCACCTCTGGCCCCAGCATCTCCTTTCTGCCCACTGGCTCTCAAAATGAGTGATGCTGCATCCACCTTGCAAACCAGCCAGGCCAGGGGCAGTGTGAGCTGCTCTGCTGGTACCTCACTCCTTCCTCTGCTGCCAGCAGCATGTTCAGCTCAGCCACAGCCCAAGTGGGGCTGTTCACACCAGGACTGTGCTTCTGCTCAGTTGTTTCATCTTGGACTCAGGTTCTGTAGTGAAGGGTGTCAGGGCCTGAGCACTGGGCAGATTATCACAGCTAAACCCAAAAGCCTATTCAGCACCAAGAGAAAGCAAGGAGGAACAGAAGCATGAGTCCATGTTTACCCTTGTAACAAGATAAATAATTGAAGATGGGATTGCTCAGTCCCTTCCCTGGGAACTCATGCTCAGTGGGCCAAACTCAGGACCAGCAGACAGATATGAAACTGCTGTCCTGAAGGCAACCACAGCTGCCTACTTCAGGGCTGGGTGTGACCCACTGCTCACCATATTCCCCATGTTTCCTGGAGAATATTCTGCTTTGCTCCCCTAGGGCAGGAGCAGAGAGGCTGTTGGACCTCCCAAAGCATCAGTGGGTCGGGATGATTCTCCACCTGGGACACGGGCCAGAGGAGTTGGCATCACTACAGCAGATAGAAGTCAGTGGCACTTCCTGAATCCACCAGCAGCTTCCCTCAGATCTTCAGTTTGCTCCAGGCAGGAGACACGGAAACATCACCAGCAGCCGAGTGAACAGTTTAGAGACACTCATCTGAGCTAGCAGAGCCTATTTTGCCTGGAGCAAAGGGAGGCACAAAGCAGCAGCGACAGGGCAGCATTGCCCTCCAGAGCTGGATCAGGGGAGGCCCCGCCCTGAAACAGCCACGCAGAACAGAACTCGTCCCCATCTCACCCGCATGTGCTCCAACATTGCCAGCAAGAGCAGAAAGGCTTTTGCTCCTTTGTCCACCCCGATCAAAGCTCTCATCACTGCTTTGCAGGAGGGAGGGTATAGAAGCAGGAGCTGCCTCCTCTCCCATCTGCACGGGCTCGCTCCACATCTTCCTCCAGGGCTTGAATGCGAGAAGCAACAAGCCTGGAGCAACAGCGCAGGGAGTGGGCTGGGTATGAAAGTACTGCTTGAGATGCAAGCCATGAAAAAAAAGGAATAAAAGCACTTATCAAACTCACCTGAGCAGCATGAGAAAAATACACAAATCTAAGTCCTGGGAAGAGCAGCTTCAAGGAGGAACAAGAGGGAAAATTACATTTGCAAGCAAAATGTGCCAGGAAAAACTCAGCTTGTCCTTTCCCAATCCCTGCAAAGCCCAAGCTGTCAGTGTCTGTGGAGAGCAGCTATAAAGCACAGCTGAGACCGAGGGCTCATAACTGCTGCTGTTTTGGTTTGGGCCACATAGCCTTACCCTGATCTTATCTGGCCCCATCTCCAAGTAGCAAAACAAAAGGAAGAAGACACAGAATACTTATCACAACACAAATTTAATTTCTTAGGCAGTTATAAAATTACAAAGAGCGACGGGCTAGCAGTGAGAGCCAGACACTTGGTGAGGTGGAATGTTAGACAGAATTTTCCACTTATTGACACAGATACCAAACAGTCAGTGAGCACTGCAGGATGCAGGGTTTTCTCCAGGTAAGGAAGCAAATGCAAGAGCTAATAGATCCAGGTAGACCTAGGGCTGAGTCAATGCCCCACAGAAACCCAGAGCTACAGGTTTGGGGAGAAATCCCCACTCCTGAGTCAGAGACATGCAGGGTCCCTTCAGCCACACGGCCAAAGCCACAGCACTGACACCTGTAACGAGCACGAGGGCAGCTTTGCAAGCCACAATTACAACTTCTTGCCCGTTATTTTTAAAGCAGTGTAAGATGAGATTTGCCTGTCAGAAGAGCATTAAAATGAAGGCATGTCATGATTAGAAAAATAGGAATTTGCTGAATTCCTTTGGTACAACTGGAATCTGAAAGGATTTATTTACAGTCAGAGCCATGCTTTCTTCATTGCAAGCCTTTCACAGGCCAGCAGATTCCAGGAAAAGAAAGGCCTGCTCTCCACATGTGGAGAAGACACTCGGGCCTTGCTGTCAGATATTAACAGGTTAAATAAAGTTGACTGTTAGCCAGGACAGCTGGAGCACAGAATAAAACTTCCCAGACCTCTGCAGAGATTAATCCCCACCAACGCTTTGGACAAAGACTCCTGTCGTTCTGCAAATGCAGCAGAGCATCTGCACACACCAGTGGGATACTGAACAGCTCAGCAACCCACAGGGAAAGAAATTCTACTGTCCTACTGCACACTGGTTGGTGCTAATGCCATTATTGGAGCCAAGAAAGCACAGCATGGGACGTAACAGAGAGTGCTGTGCTCGGGCTCGGCGCTCACCCAGCCCAGGGCTCCTCTGCTCACTCCTCCCTTTTCACTATTTTCACTATTCCACATAGGTCAGACCAAGTTTCCTCTGTGCAGACACCTGTCACTGCATTAAAGGTCTTCTCAGGTACTTATTTGCATTCAGGCAAACTTGAAAAGCCACCACCTCTACCCCACCCTCTGCAAAACACAGCCAAGAAATTCGCCGTGCAGGACCCAGAGCAGCAAGGTACAAGCACACACCTGATCCCAGAGGGAGCACTCGTGCCAATGTCTTGTTGAACAGGGCATCAGAACAAACAGCTTTTACCAACCTCTTGATGCTTTCTACTTCCTCGTCCTCCTCTGCCAGGCCCTGCCTTTTAACTGCTAGATTCGTATCTATCACTCGTATTTTGGAAACAGTGACATAAGAAGAGACCAGGGCAGATAAAAGCTTTCTGCCTCAGAACCTGCAGTACAGAGTAAACAGATGTCGAGACAGCAGCCGAGGACCTGCACTCGCTGCCCATTTGCACATCAAGAGAAACAGCTCCTTCCCTACGGTACTCACTGGGAACTGATCCCACTGCAAGCTAAGACCTGAGTTTAGGATTCCAGGTTTTTCAGTGTTCCCCCCTCCCCAGCTTTGGTTGTTTCAGCTCTCTGCCTCAACCCTCCGCTGAGTTAAAAGCTATCAAGAAGTGCAGCCCATATGGAGAGAGAGACAGGCTGTACAGAACACTGTCCTTCCAAGGAAGGTCAGTCCAAACTGAGAGGAGCTGCACAGGTGTTCCCATATCCTGTGACCAGGAGCTCGTGGCCACAGCACAGGGCTCGATCCTCCTTGGCTTACCCTGGGTCTGTCAGAGCATCAGAACAGAAATGTTTAGACACCACCTGATTCACAGAGAACAACAGTGCAATCGCATATCCCACACTCAGGTGAGGATGCAGCTGCAAACAGCATTTCTGGTTATGTTTAAAGAAAAAAAAAAACAAAAACAAAACAGAAATACATCTTTGTGTCACTGGGATAAACCCCCAACCTGAAAGGCTTCTAACTTTGGTAGCACACCACAACAGGGTGGTTACTGAGGGCCTAAGGCCATCACAGGGAAATTACATCAGTCATGTTTTATCTGAGAAAAAGTTTATATCCTCATGCAATGAACTTAAGACAAACTATTGTCACCACTCTTAAATACACAGCCAGCAGGGACCAGAAATGACCTGCTCCACCCTGCTAGCTGGTCACTAACCTCAGAACATTAATATTTTTGCTCTATAAAAAGATTTTCTCAGTTACAACAGCAAGAAGATAATTTTAACTGGCTTTCAGCTTCTATTTAAGAGTGAACCAAGTAGGGCACAGCAATTCCACAGTGTGTGGCTCAGGAGCAGGAACACACTACAGCATATGGAAGACACAAATACAGTGAATATGGGATCTCCTACTCACCTGTGGAAAATAAGATATGAAAATTAAGAAGGGAATAAAATTAGTACAATAAATGATCTCCATTTTTAACAGTAAAGTTAGTAACTACATTTAGGGGTGTAACATGGCCTTTGTTACACTCAAGAGTTGTAGAACTTGTGTGCTTAGCAGACCTATGTTGCTGGTGCATGTTTACTGCTAACTGTGCTTGTGGAGTAACCTCCAATGATGTTATCAGGAATGTTAACCAGCTTTAGTCTGGAATGAGCAGACATCTCCTGGGTGCTTCAGTTTGCCAGCAAAGCTCACTGAGCTTATATTTACTTCAAGACTTGTATTTCACTCTGCAGCTTGGAACATCACAGCAAAGCTGAGAGCAGTAAAGCAGAAGATAAATAAATAAATAACTGCAGACCATGGAATTGAGTTGTCAGCCAGACCTTAAAGTCAAGAGACTAAGTGAGATTTCAGCATGACTCAGGGGTTTGCTGTGAACATGCTGGGTTCTAGAGAGGACACCACAAGCCACTCCAACCAACTACTTAGGACAGTCAAAGGTTTGCAGTGAATAAACAAGCCTGATCCCTTCTCTCCCACACACACTTGTGTACAAGCATCTTCCACTGACATGGACTCACAGCAGTCTCCCTGACAGAGCTCTCCTGGCAGGGGCTGCCACCTTCTTTGTACTTGTAGAGGCAGGGGAAGCCCATCTGCCCACACAGGGCTTTGGGGACAGAGCCCACTGCCTGCTACTGCTCCAGGGAAGACTTGCTCATGATACTGAATCCTCAAAGAGCATCACTGCCTAGTGTGGTAGGGAGTTCACACATAGCTGGAGCACTCAGCCTCTGTCCTCCTCTCAAGATCTGCAATTTCCTTGCCCCTTTTTATATTTACTTCTTTGCAAGCAGTCAGTGGAGGGAAAGGAAGCAACCACATTGCTACACAGAAGGCAAAGCAGGCTTGTTTTGGCAAAGGGAAGTAACACTCACCAAGTACTTCACTAATCACTTGCTCAATAACTGTTATCCAAGACTTAGGAGAAGGCACATTACAACCCTAAAAATAGTCTGCAGCACTGCTCAGCCTTGGAAAGCCCTAGACAGTGTCAGGGCAGTTAAGGATTTATTCCAAAACTGCCAA
Organism: Toxostoma redivivum; assembly: GCA_013397375.1. Taxonomy (NCBI): domain Eukaryota; kingdom Metazoa; phylum Chordata; class Aves; order Passeriformes; family Mimidae; genus Toxostoma; species Toxostoma redivivum. The sequence continues at coordinate 139,052 of VXBI01004607.1, read as the reverse complement.
AGAAACTAGCAGTCCTTGAGTGCATCATAAGAGGTACTCTGATGAGAGGGGGAATGGAAAAAAAAAACATGAAGAAAAGAAAAGCATTGTTATTCAGCAGTAGAGAACCCAGAAGTAAATTAAATTTTCAAAATCATTTATATTTACATCAGTATCTGGAAAAAAAAAAAAATCAAGAACTTTCACTATTAGAGCAGTACACTCAGCCCCAGACTGAGAAGAAGCAGGAATTGAGAGCCTTCTAGCAGGAAACCTTAAGGCTGTTTATAGAGTGGGGCTGCCAAACTCTACAGGAACTTCCCTCCAGCCTGACAGAATCCTTGCTTTGGATAATTTAAAAAAGGTATAAAAAAGGGTTATTGCTACTCTGCCAAGAAAACAGGACAAACTACAGGAAAGAAAGAAAGTGCATTCCAAGTCTTTTCTCAAAAACCCACAAGCTTATCAGCCACCACAGGCTACAGACATCCAAGTACCAAAGGTGTACAGACAAGATTCTCTAACAATCCTTCCCTCATTCTAGCTCTTCTTCCTGCTGCAATTCCTTTCCTTCCCTGTAAAGGCACTTTCTATATTCTATATCCTATATCCTTACACAGGGTAACACTTCCAGTTTTCCATCCCAACAAACAGAACAGTCCCACAAATACACAACATTCAGAAGGAATTTTAATTAACAAAATGGTCCAGGAAAGGGAAGGGAGAACCCAAAAAAACCAGGCCATTGCATTTGAAAGGTTGCATGTCAGTCACTAGGTATGCCTGCAAGCCCATGCACAGGAAACCATTTGGACCTTTGTCAGTGCAGAACTAGTCTCAGCTTCCAGAACCACTTCTCTACTCCTTCCTTATATAGGCTAAATATTATATACATATATAAAAAAAATACAAACTTGAGTTTGTTATAAAGTGGCTTCTCTCTCTCTCCCCCTCCTATGCTTGCTTGGCACATGAATGCATGCAAAGCTAAGTAGGCTCTGAGGGCTGCACAAACAGCAGGTTTTGGCAACAAAAAAAATAAACACAGCTAAAATAGATAAGCAAGATTAAAAGCCACTGAATTGAAAACCATATATTTTTCCAATTGTATAGAATTAGAACTACAGCTACGACTTAAAACTGTAAGAGTCTGTCATCCTCTCTCCCAACTCATGTCAAAGTTCATAGCAGCATAACACGAGATTCCTCAAGAAACATCAAGCCAGTGTTCTCTGCTTCAGGAGTGAGTTCACAGGTCCAAGTTTAGTCTGTCCGAAGGATCATGGGGGGATGCTCACTGTCTTCGTCCAATCTAAGTGAGTTGGTTTCATCTTCCAGGCAAGCTCCACCCACAGCACCCAGGTCATCCGTATAGGCTGGAGAGAAAGGAACAAGGAATTGGGGAATCAGCTGCAACAAAGTAAGGCTTGGATCCAGAGTGAATGAGTAGAGCTGAAGTACCCGGCATGGCTTGAAATAGTTTCACTGCCACCCTATGTTTGCTTTTATCATGACTGCGTTTCTCCAAGCCAAGAGCAGTTCATGATCACAATTAAACTCCTGTGTGTGTGCAATGCATACTGGAGCTTTGGGCAGGCTGGTGTTTTCAGTCTCCACTGATGCAGTGCAGTACAGACTCTGTCTGGTATGTGCTGACTGCCCTCCCTTTGCAGCAAGGCACTAACCTGGCTGCCAGACGTGGCAGAAGCTCCACTGACTTGGAGAGCTGCAGCATAAACTAAGTTCTCATCCTCTTGATTTAACAGAGCAGTGAATCAGGCTAAAAGGTCGCTGTTCCCATAAAGGAACAATAGTAGCATTTATCAACATTTCATAAAAGGTTTTCAATAAAAAGGGAGCAGGGCTATGATTCAGATGCTTTGCACAAGGTCTGGGTGTAGAACTGCCTCAAGAACCATGTGGCAAGTACTGAAACTATCACTACAGCAATCAACCACAACTCAAGACAAAATTCTACCCAGAAAGCAGCAAGACAAGTGATCCATCTACAGGAAGCTACTGCACACCACGAGTGCTCTTTTCCTACTGCTCACCAAGGCTCCACCTCACACGTGCGGTTACGCAAAGCTCAGTGCAGATGTGGACCAGCTCACGCAGCCATCTAGAAGGAAGCAACAGGCAGAGGTGCTCCCTGCCCCATTCCCAGCCTTCTCCTTACCATGCCTGGTGGGTGAGGAAGGCACATATGTACCTTTAGTCACAGCGGCACTGTACGTCTGCGCTACCAGCGGCCGGTCGTGGGATGCAGATTCCAGAATTTCATTGGCGGGCTCCATGCTGCCATCGAGCCTGCCAGCAAGAGAGGGGTTAACTGGAGAGGTGATCTGCCTGGGCACAAGACAGCGTTCAGCTACAGGAAAGTATTTCATCTGATGTGCAAGAATAATGTATACAGAAATGCAACAGGGGGAACTTGATGCCTCTATTCCAGAGGCCAGGCTAGAAAGCACTTGACAACACGAGTATTCAATACACCTGACAACTTGATATTTCTCTGAAGACTCATCAGCATCACGTTTGCCTCTGACACAGCATCAGGATCTAAATCCCAGTAACTCATAGTGGGAAAAGAAGACTCAAAACAAGACTGCATGATTAAAAAACCCCATTCTAATCAGCAATACTGTAGGTTATCTTGAGCTCTATCACAACAGAAGTGGTTGCTTCATACACAGATACTAGAAAGCTCTCTAGAGAAAGTATTAGAGCATTTCAAAGATTAACAACTTTGTAAAAGCTTCCCTTTATGAGGCTTCATTTCATCTCTAACCAGAGGTTATGCCTTCTAATGTTGAGATAAATGTATGATTTTTGACCATAATTGTAGGTTGACCAAAGCTGCAAACCTGAATTATCATCATGAGTTATTATCTTTAATGCTATGATTGATCAAGTAATTTGACTGTATTACCCTAGCTTTTCCTGCCAACCCTTACTGAAAAACAGTGCATTGTCCTATTTCTATAAGTGTTCTACAGTACTATTACAGAACACCAGCTGCCTGGCCTATATGCAATGAAGTTTAATAAGGACACCAGCAGAGAGAGAACAGGGATAATTTCACAGGCCAGTGTCCCCTCTGTGAAGTCAGAGTAGGATCTTTCTCATGTTTGCAACCACTTCATTTATTGATGAAGAGGACGATGTCACACGTTTCAAATTCTTGTTTAAGTAACTCAACTCAAAGTGCCAAGAGGAAACAGGAGCGCAGAGAGAACAGTGATTGATCCCTCCCTGCACTGGGACAGGGTTAAGTTTCTGCTGGTAAAGCAGTGCTTGGTGTAGTGGATACCTGGAATGAAGGCTCAGGGGGATTCTGAAGTTACTCATTCATGTCAGAGGTCTGGAAAAAGCTTAGTTTGAAGAGACAAGCTGTTCTAAGTTAGACTTTTCCAGAACAGAACTAAGTTGGAGAAGAAACTGGATTTTGAGAGGAAATAAAATACAACAGTTCTCAGCTAACGTGGACTTACTTGTGCTGCTTCATTAGTGTGCACTCGCCTCCTTCCTGGGGGTCTAAATTGTACATGTAGAGATACCCATCAGCAGCTCCCACCAGCAAACGAGGGATCTTCTGGATGCTAGAAAGGTTTAGAGCAGAAGTTATTAAAAAACAGATTATTAAACAAAAGATTATTAAATAAAATAAGAAAGCATGCTCTCCATCCTTCCCACAATTTAATGGTTAGACTTGATCTCAGAGGGTTTTTCCAGTCTAAATGATTCCATGACTTTAGGGCATTATTTTCCACACTTTTGCTCCCGGAATGCTGTTAATAGTTACAGCACCCAGGAAAGAACTGTGTGAAAAAAAATTTACAGCATAACCACATTTTGGGGCTAAAAGGATGCCACAGCAATCAAGCAATTACATATAACTCATTAAAAAGACAGATTCAGAAGTTACCATCCTGTTATCAAGCTTTCTGCAACTCCAGAGACAAATATTCTAACGGGAAGGATTTACTTATTAGAGAAATGTTACAAAGCTTAATTATTGCTTAAAGGGTGCTTTGAGATCAGAGAAGTGAAAGTATAGACATGAAGTCAATTTAGCATAAAAACTATAAAACCCCCACAAAGTAAGTTTACTACTGCTCAGCTTATTACTTTGGTAGCTGTGCCAAATGGGACCTGCCTTTGAGGAAGACAGCATAAAAGATTAGATTTAGTCCTCAAAATTAACTTTAATGAATGCTATGCTGTTTTAGAGACAAGAATTATATGAACTTGCTTTCAAAGACTTCTTTAATGGTTAGGCTGGATTGCCTAATTTTGCAATTCACTAACAACATACACCATCACTCTCCATAGTACTAATGGAAACAAAAGCCATAAAAGCCCACGGGTCTGATCTCAATATTCTTGTTTCAAAATTAAAAGACATCTTTAGAAGATATCTTTAAACAACACTTAGAAATGGGCTATTCCTATCCAAATATTATGCCCTTTCCTCCTCCTCTCACAGGACTGTGAGGTGTTAGCTCTGCCACATTGCTCTGAAACTGGAATGATCACAGGTGACCCATTGCTCTGCCGCAGATGAAGCTGTTTTACAGTGGCAGCCTCTGCAGAGCCCAAAGAACCCAGCAGGGTGGGGAGTGCAGGCCCCATTTCTGTACTCACGTGGCAAGTGCACAGATGTTTTTGTGCCCACAGAAGGGCAGACGGACTGTAGCAAAGGCTCTACCCTGGTTGAACATCTCTGTTACTTGAGAGGGCAGATAGCTCGTTGAAGCCATCAGCACTTTTCCAAAGTAACCTGTCCAGGTTGTAGGCTCTTCCTGAGGTCTACAAGTCAGAAGAGAAAAGTGTGTAAACACTTGAAAATATTTTCTTTTAAAAGATATTAAGCAGCTGTTTCTCTTCAGAAATAACTAACACCCTTAAGAATTCTAACACACTTCATTTATGCTACAGGACAAAATGTGTCCTCCAATACCGTCAGCGTGTTATTTAAGCATGTTTGATTGTAAACTGATACTTTTGCATATAAGACTGCATTTTATAACATTCATTATACAAGAACAGAATCTACTGGAAAGAACCATGCTTCGGGATTTTATTAATCTGTTTATCACTAAGCAAATCACTGTTTCCAATAACTTCCACTGAAACGGAACTAAGACTGTTCTCTCAAATCATAAATAGGAATATTTTACAACTTGGTGCCTTTAAAGCCCCCTGTATGCAGCTGGAAGGCATTGCTGAGATAGCTTTTCCCATATGGAAGTCAGAGGAGGTGAAACAAATGTAACTGAAAATGTTAAAACTGCTCCACATTCCTCTGTGAAGGATGGCCAAGTTCTCTTTGGCAGAAAAACACCTTTTCTACTCAGTGGGAGAACAGTACACAGCTCAGCTGCAGTTGCTGATTCATAAGTGACTTCTTATGCCCTTTACTTTACAGTAAAAGTTCAAAAGAAGTCTGTCCACACTTTAGAGAACTCATTCTGTTGAGTACAGTCAACTTTTAAGCCTTTTCCTTGAAAAATCTAAGGCACCTTTGAAACCTACTTTTCTTTCACAGTCTCAAGTTTGAAGATATGCACTGTCTCCGTGTTACTGGATGCAGACAGAAACATGCCATCCATGCTGAAAGCCAATGAACAGATGCTCACACACCTGGGAAAAAAGAAAAAAAGAGAAGAAAAACAAGGAAGTCAAACTATTTGGCTCAGTTGAGAAGATTTCTAAAGTCTTTAAAGTCTTTAGAAAGACTTTCTAAAGTCCATTACTTTGCAAGTAAGAAAAAAACCCTTCAATAACAAGCATTCTGGATTCTATTATAATTTCTTGAAGCTATTCAAGCATAAGATTAATCATGTTCAGGTCTGATGTTTACCGGATATGGGATCAATTAGTAACAATCTGAACTCAGTCCTACCCTGTACAAAGTACAGTGGAACCACAGAATTACTGCTATCACAAACCACAACACTATTTCACAATGGTTATCAAGGGCCACAGCATTAGAAGGATTTAGAAGAGAGTAAGAATATTGGATGTACTGCCTCCAATTGCCATAAGAATACAATAGATCCTCCAAAAGGTGACCTACTTTAAACAAGTTCCCTCACCAATAAATTTTTAAAATGTGAGAGGGAGTACAATTCTGACAGGATTGATTTGTAGAACAGTCAAGTCCAAAGGAATGAAATTGGAAAATATTCAAGCTGAAACTGTTGTAAGCATACATGCAGGGATGAATGAAGATGAAAACGGGCAAAAAAAATCAGGGTGCCAGCTCAATTGCTGAACATATTGGAAATCAACCATAAGGAATGAGAGTCAGGTAATTAATCCAGCTGAACTTTACCTCTTCACTCCCCTTCGGAATTCAAAGAGTTTCTGTCCCTCTGGAATGGAAAACACTCTTATTACTGTCCCCTGCAAAGGAAAAAAATAAATAGATCACTTTTCATTTCAAGTTCATTCATTGTGTACTAGCTCTAGTGAGCAGAGTACAAGTAGAAGCAGCAAACCACTTTGCTGTTAACTCATTGCTGTGATGCAGCCCAGATACTACATGAAGTATTTATGGAGCTTGTTTGTAGGATGTGTTTGAAGAGTACAGAAACAAGAGGTGGGAGCTACTAATGCAGAGAACAAGCTGTGCATCAAAATCAGCCCTTCTTAGCATATTTGGTCATGAAAATGAGCACACTAGACAAGTACCAGGAGTGCAGTCACTTGGATGTCTTTGTGCCTTTATCAGATGCAATCAGTTATACCTTTATAGTCTAAGCTTATTACTCAAGGAGCAGAGGCTTCAGACTCTCTAATTTACACACATTACATGAACAATTTGTCATTACATGCCAAAGACTAGTGAGGCACTTCTCTCTATTTGGATTTTAACTGTCTTGTTTTCATTAGGAAGACAGCATCAAAACAAGACAACTAATTTCTAATAAGTATCCTGCACTAAAGGGAGAAACACTCAGAGGACTGCCCTAATTACAGCCAGATTGAAATGTTTTATTTAAATAACCTTATTATCCAACATTTCACAGCGTGGAAATTGTGTCAAATATCATTAACAGATCTTAACTTAGATTTCCCCATTTTAACTGTAAGCCTTCTTTTCTGGCACTTGCACATGGAACTGTGCACACTTAAAATACTTAACAACAAATTTGATTTTTATCACTGTTGGCAAGGCAATCAAAAGCTCCCTTACCTTTTCTGAGGCTGTGGCAAGTTTAGTACCACTTGCATCAAATGCCAAAGCAGCCAAGGGACTATCATGAGCTGGGATCATATTGGCAGCTCTCTGCAGTGAATCAATAAAACAGAACTTCAGAATAGTACAGGTTAAAAGCTACATGTGACTCTGCATATTTAAGCATATTCAAGGCAAATATGGGTCTTACTTTCTGGACAACAGCTTTAATATTCTTTTCAGTAACTAAGTACATAAAATTATCACTGAAGCATATACACAGAGAGCACAAGCAGCAGGGAGACAATTCAAACAGAAATTACTTGGTTCCTCCAATTTTCCCAACTCTACTCAATCAAATCTAGTATTAGCACTTCTATTTTCTTTGTTGACATTCTGTGAAGCAAAAGCTGCTGGCAGATTGTTGCACAGAAACCTAAGTGTCCAGTAATTCCTCTCTGAGCTCAAAACTTGCATCTTTAGGGAAGGAAACAGCATTCAAAGATTCTTACCAGATTGATGGTGTCAAAGACTTGTACTTCTCCAATAGTTGCACTTCCTGGATAGGCCAGGTAGCAATTATCATTGTTTATTGATAAAGCACACAACCCTAGAAGGGATGCAGAAACAGGATTAGAAACAGGCAAATTCCAAGACTTATGCAGTAAAACTTTCTGATTCCCTTCTTGAGTGTCAGAAAAATAACTCAAATTATCAACAAAAATAGAAACAAAAAAGTAATCTGAGTCAACCTGCAATATATTCAACTATTTACTGTAAGTTTGTTTAATATAAAACAGAAAAGGAAGAATACTAACAGAGTCACAATAACTGATTAAACAGCAAAACTTCCCATGCCTGCCACAGATCCCTAAAGCATTAACCTGACAAAGTCTTAAACTATACCAAGTGCTGTTAAAATCCACTTTTTATCTCTCCTGGTTTATTCTAACACTTCAACACATCCACTCCAGGAGGCCAAAATACTGGGAAGATGCAGTTTAGGGCAGAGTCTGCTACTTGTTCTCAGCTGGATCAAACATGCAAGCTTTCAGACAACACTCAAATTTGTTACTGTATTTGAAAGCAGAATTAACAACACCACAGGTCCCTGCAGGGAACCTCATACACTGACACAGAAAGCACTTCTCAGAGCTGTGCTGATTCTATCATCACATTTACCTGCAGGATTGGGAGGTGTCTCCCTGATTGTATGTAATACCTTCATGTCTCGTATGTTGTGTATATAAAGAGACTCTTCCAGACATACTATCAGCCTCTAGAAAAGGGAAAGGGGACAAAATGGTGACATGGAAATAGAGTTCATATGCATTTATCAATTCTCTCCCAAATGCAGCAGGTACCTTCCAGTAGAGAAGAGGCTGACGGGGAGAAGTCAGGGTCTGACAGAAGATACACAAGATCCAGCTCTTGACACAAACACTGCATGTGGTCACTTGAACTGATCACCGGACCCCATTTCCCTCAACCTCACCAGTGCAAACTGAACACATTCCCATTACTAGTTTAAGTCAGCAAGCCAGAAACCTTCTTATTCTTAATTCTTATTCTGGACCAATTCACATGTGGAAATAATGGAAATTACTTTTGCTAAACAGACAAGAATTTCTAACCATTCATAAAGCCTATAGCTTATCCATAATCATTTGTGAATGGTCTTTTTTTTAAACTCTTACTAAGTTCTTCATCACCTCATTCCCTTTGTAGAGTACATGTGGATGACTAATTAGACATTACTCATTTTACACTAATTCCCTGTGCCAGAAATCAAATTACCCACTCTTTCTCTCATGACTTTAAACAGGAAACCCCTCCTCCCACATTAATATTTTTGGGGGAAAGATAGACATTAAGATTTTCTCCTCCAGATGCCATTCCCTCTGGTTAGAATGAACTGGCTGAAGACAGACAAGTCTGTATTTGCTGATGAGCCTACTAATGATTTAGTCATACAGCAAACTATGCTTCCAGGTACTTCAAAATTTCACCAGTTGCGTGACATTTTTTAGGTTTTATTTTTTTTGAGAAGAATTCAGCAAACACTACTTACAACCATAACAATTTAATAGATAACTTTAAATTTTGGCCTGAAGAGAAAATGTTAAGTCTTACATGCTTTCACATTCAGGATGAAAGGATGATTCACACTAGGAGGGACCAAGCATGCCCAGCTTACTCAGGGTATTTCCCCATGTAAATATATAAACACAGAACCAAAAATACTTAACCAAACACAAGCACTGAGATGCCATACAGAAGCTACACTTGGAAAACTACTGCTAAATTTCAAATAGCAATTCTGTCACTAAAGAAAGAGACATCAACCAGCAGAGCAAGTGCCAGAATAAGATCCACAACCCCTTTCCCATGCTTCTACCCAGGTAAAACCACTACTGACCTGTCTGTTGAGTTTGACAGCCAAGATGGTGTTGGAGTAACTGTAGTTGCAAATCTCTGTCCCTTTCTTAAAGTGACAAACTTTCAGCTTGCGTGGAGCTTTAAGGCTAACTATGGCCACCAGACTACTGGAGAAGAGCCTCTCCACAATGCACACATCTTCTGTGTCAGCTGAGGAATCACAGGAACAAGGGAAAAATACAGAGGGAGATGTCAGGGAAGAAGAATGATGCAAATCAACAGGAAATACCGTCTAAGAAAATCATAGAATTATAGATTCAGTCTATGTAAAATACATTTTAACACCACAAACATTCTGCCACCACAGCTCAGAGTCAAGGTGGGACATGGGACAGGCTTTTAAAGCAGAAAATCTACAACAGTGAGTGCTGATTTCCAAAGATTTTCTCCCCCTTCCCCAAGGTGTCACACAAGTTTGTTTCAGAACAATGTCTACTCCCCATGCCCAGAATCCAAGAAAAAAAATCCCAAAGCTACAAAACCCAGAAAACTGTCAAATTCCAGATTTTTACAATGTTCTTTTATCTCTGCAGAAATCTAGGAAAGCAAATGTTTTTTGGGCTTATTTTGTGTGTGTGTTTGGGTTTTGTTTTTAAAGCTGTATTGCACTTGAAAGCGTTTCTGATGACCCAAACCCTTGGCATTTCCATTTACCTGTCCATGAAGAAAGGAAGGTTACAGTATTCAGAGAAGCTGCTGAAACTCATTTGCCACTGCTGCAGCCACTAATTAGCATTTCCACATATACCATCTTTTACCTGACAGGCCCTAAGAGCAATTTGTGCAGGAATCACTGATGCCCAGCATTCATGCAGAGCCATAAAACATCAGATATGCCAAGTGTTTCTACTATGAGAGCACTGAAAGCAGAGGAGGAACACAAATCCCTGTGTGAGGAGACAGCAGGAGGGAGGAGAACCCAGGATCTCTGGCAAAGAAGCAATTTCAGAGCATTTAAACATAGCACAGCACTGCACCATGCTGGCAGGAGGCCAGGCCCCACCATCAGTTATCCTGGCATCTGTGCCTCCATCTCCATCCCATAAAGCTCCTCTCCAAAACCCCAGAACACAGTGGACACAGTTGTCAGGGCAGTGAGAAGCTGGAGAAAGTTTTACCATGCTCTGCAGCTCTTTCACAGCCACTGGCTACACCTGCCCTTTCATTACAGAACCCAATCAAGACAAGTGACTCCAGCCTTTGGCCTTGATCCATCAAAACAAATTTTTCAGGAGTTAGCCTCTGGATTAGCTCAATGCTTAACACATTCCAAACCATAAAACTGCCAGTAAAAAAACAAAACAAAACAAAAAAACACCACCAAAAAAGAGCTTGTTTCTGAAGGCTTCTGTTTTGGCCAAGAGAAACATTTACTAATTAATTTGCACTGTTCCCATCAGCAGCGACAGAAATTCCACGAAAAAAGTTCTGGTTCAATATTCTCAGAATACGACACTGCCATCAGTGTGGGACATGTCTGCTTTCAAAGTGCTTTTTCTGGGCAGTCATTTCAAGAAAATGAACACAAAATATTTAATGTCCTACATTTTTTTGAGAGAAAGAGCCTACTTATGACAGAGGAGCAGGTTTATACCCTGCATTTTCAGTACTCCATGCTACATAATTGACTTTTATCTACATCTTGTATTTAATATGGTACTTTTCCAGAGAAGACATAACAGCTCACAGAGGCTTTGAAAATTCAATTTTCTCATGCAACAGAGATAATGCATTTTAGTAATTACTTTGTTTCTAAGAAATTGTGCTCCATTTTTCTGATACTACACAAAACACATGAAAAAAAAATACAAAAATCTGCTTCAATAAATGTATGCAGAGACTTTGAAATGCAGAGGTCCAATGTTCCTTGAATCAGAGCAGCTACAAAAAAGACACTCAAATATTTTACCAGATGGGTTATCAGCTTTCCATCTTAGCCTGGAGTCCTTCAAAATGATGACATCCTTTTACAAGAGTCAGAAGACCAACACAGAGACCCAAACCCCAGAGTCTGACTGCTCCCAGCTCCAGGGCAAGCACAGCTTCTTTCCCTATCCAGGGACAAGTGTTCAGACACAACTTCTGGGATTTGTCACCCTCCCAGGCAGGCAGGAGAACTTGTGTTTCAGAAGAGCAACAGCAGCAGAGATTCATATGGAAAAAGTGCTGTCCTATGCTGTACTGATGGGAAGGGTGGGCAGCAGGAAAGGCATACAGGGAAGAGCACTATCAAGAACTAAGCCACCAGACAGAAGAAAAGAATTTCAATAAGCAAAATGCCTCAAAGGTATTGATAATCCTTCAGTCTCACCATAAAAAGACTATAATACAGACAGTTACCTTTAGAGACAGGCTTTGTGATGGGTATTTAATTAAATTCAATTTAAAAATACAGGATGCACCTCTGCTCCTTTGTCTTCCTCTAACAGGAAGAAGAGATAAAATCTCTCCACAGCTGCCAAGCAATTTATGCTTCCCAAGAGCAACTATTCAAGAGGGTACCAGGCTATACTGCCCATCCTATGTTCAGCTAACCTGAATTAATCATATGTTAGCAGCACTAAAGCCCTATAGCAATGCTGTTACTCAGGTTTTTTTTTTCCTATTAGTATTATCTCCTTTATACTACACAACTGAGCATTGCCAGAAACTCAGATTCAAAACAGAGTAAAAACAAAAAGAACTACAAAACAAATTAAGTATCAGCAGCGAGGGGAGAACAAGCGAACACATAACAAGATTAGTTTCATAAACACAAGCATGTAGCATCACAGACAAGAGCTGGTTAGAGCCAGCTAGATTATGATCAGCTGTGCCTTTATTCCATTTTTAATCCAAGAACATGAAGCATGTTAAAAGCATTCATTAAGCCTTTAAGCACCCTCCAATCTAATGCTTGTTTTTACAGTGGGATCAACTGCACAGGGAGTCAGGAGATTTGCAGTCACAGGAGAAGTCAGTGATGGGAGCAGCCAAGTCTCCCATCTTTTTTTGTATTTCTTTCAAACACAAGACAGCTGAGGCATATTCTGCAGCTTAGTTTAAACACCTACACAAGAGCTGGCAGATCAATCTTCCAGAAGAGAAGAGAAGGAGGGGTCCTTAACAGTGCTCACTCAACACAAGAAGTCTTCAGACCCACTTAAACAAAATTGGGAAGTGGGAGGCACCGTGTTTCAAGATACCTTTCCTTGAGGAAAGGAGGTACCCAATGCACAGGAAGCCCTCCACCCTCATATCAAGTTTTAACAGGCATGGTTTGCAAGTCCAAGACTGAAAAGTATTTGACTCATACAAAGAAAATGAAGGCCTCTCAATATTTTGATCTGCTTTGAACTAAGACTGTCTGGCTTCCACAGGCCAAACCATTGGATTTTTTTGTAGTGAGAGGACAAAGAGTAATGGGTTCAAACTCATAGAGGGAAACTCAGGTTCGGTATATGAAAGAAATTCTTCCCCATGAGGGTGGGGAGGCCCTGGCACAGGTTGCCCAGAGAAGCTGGGGCTGCCCCTGGATCCCTGGAAGTGTCCAAGGCCAGGTTGGACAGGGCTTGGAGCAACCTGGGATAGGGGAACTGAATGATCTTTAAGGTTCTTTCCAACACAAAACATTCTACTAAATGTTGCCTCATACTCTGTGCTCAGCTTTCACGGACTTAACACTCAGAAAACTTAAAACATCAAAGAGTTTAAGTCAATACAAGCATCCCAGAACAGTCTGAAGCCAAGACTGGAATCAGCAGGTCAAAATTCCACTTCCATCTGCTTTTATCAGGCTATTGCAAGATGTTGAACAAGGCACTTTACCCAATCTGTACTTTTTCTCTCAAGGACTACCCAGAAGATGCAGTCCTGCCCACTGCAGCCAACCTCACAGGATATTTTTCAGTGTCTCGTGTAACAGGGAATCATCTTCAGAGTCTCCTGGGGTGATACCAGGCCAGCCACTGTAAGTGCCTGACATACTGCAGAGGTCAGGTACATAAACTCCAGGGCAGAAAATGGAATCCAAGCCACTTATTAACCAGTACAACCAGACCATGACTCACATAGGAAGATGTAGCTCCAACACAATTTAACCCAACCACAGGTGCCTAATTTGAACCTCACAATTACTTCTCTCCATTGACTGTGTACAGAAGCAGGCTGTCATCCCAGGTAATGGGTGATCTGAATCACACCCCATTTCCAAACTTAACATGCCACAGGGTCAAGTCACTTTGGGAATGGAGTCTGAGGACAACTGTCATGGGATCTCACTATAAGTGCTGACATCACAGCAGTTGGTACCAGCTGCTCACATGGAGTTTACAAGAAAGCAAGGATACTCATGCATAGCATTCATAATTGACCTATTAGCATCTCAAAAAAGGGAAGTTATGAACTGCTGGCAGAGCAGGGGATGCAACTCCTCCCCCAGGCATCCCTCCATTTCATCTCAGATCCTACTCAACTGTGATCAGTACTGATAAGTTATGGGAATAACTCAGATGAGTTATTCACCCTTTTGGATGAGCAAGACTGCAGCTATCATGTTAAAGAATAATTTTCTAACAGAAAATATTAGGATAAAAAAATGTAATTGAAGTTTTCTTATTTGATAAAGGTATATTAGTGCTGTCATGTCCCAACAGCCAGTATAAAGATCCAAAAGATACTCTCTCACATGAGTAAATTATTATTTTTATGCCCAGCTGCTATGTAACCTGGCTAAAACCTGGCTGGACATAAAATTAGAAGAGCAGAGTTCTCACAGCTACTACCAAATTTCACACCATACCAGCTAAATTTAAATACAGAGCATTGATTCATAGTTTTACCCTGCCTGCAATTATTATTTTGTTTTTATGTAATATTTACACTTAAGTTCCTTTTATGCCAATTTCAAACAACCCGTGAAAAAGTGAAACATTTCTTATTCTTCCCACATTAAGCCAACTGAGGGGATTAAAAAAAAACAATAATAAAAAAAAAGATACTCACTGCATTCATAGATCTGCTCTAATTTGTCCACAGAAGAAAGAGAGAAGAATTTGTAGCCTGATTTACTGCCAACTGCAAGGGATCTGCAAAAGAAACAAGCCAGTCAGGAACATGAGCTCCATCAGTTGTGATTACCCTTGGACAAATTCTTACCCAGTTCTAAACCTCCAGCTGAGTCAGGTCAGTAAGGAAAGTGATAAAAAGTTTGTCCAAGAAAGCCATAACAGATACAGACAGCTTCCTCAATTCTGATTAGACCAAGCAGCTTCAGAATCACAGAATTCAGGTGTGGAATTCTGCTTCACATTTATGAAATGAGAGTTCACAGCCTAAAGCAAACCTAGTGCCCAATTCTCACCGGTGATTTCTTCACACAGGCTAAAAGCTTTAGTGTGGAGGGAAGATGATGACTTGAATAATGTAATGCAAACCAATTACATCACTGCCCCATCATTAGAGGTGACCTCCAAGACCTTTTAAACTGGGCCGTCTGGGGATTTTTGTTCTTTACAGTGTAACCGTCCCCGAGCATCCCAAAAGAGTTTTCATATTAAAACAAAAGTAATTAAAGACTGCCAACTCTAATTTTCTCTGGCTTTATGTGATGATGTTCTAGCACCTCCATTGTTAGGTCTCAGTCTTACAGATGCTCATACTGAATCTTTGATCAGAGGCAGCCTCTCAAAAGTGCCAGTCACTGATGTTAGACAGATTGAACAATAGCAGAACATTTAAAAACTGACTAAAAACCCTTCTTTCCTCCATTACTCAATTTTCACACTTAGCTCACAGACCATTTAATTGCTTTTCCAGCCAGAGTCAAAGGCAGGTCTTAAATTTTAAGCTAGAAAATCCTTTAACCTGTCTTGCAGGTCTTTACACATCAAGGCAGTGCACAATGGCTCATTCTTGTTTCTCCTCCCCATTTGGAGGACAATTTTATGCCACAGATAAAGAAATACAGTCAATACACTTTCACAGAAGTGCATTAGTATGCTTATAGTTCATATATTTCTCACTGCCAAGAGACATGGAAGAAAATTCCAATAAACTACATTTCAATACCCTAAATTGTGGCAAGTCATTCAACACAGGGCTCCAATCCAAGGCTGCCAGTCAGCCTGCCAAAAATGCCTTTCTGAACTCAGCAAGATGATTCTCTACAGTTCAGATGCACTAACAATTAATGCTGCATTTGGAATGCAATGAAGATTCCTAGATTTCATGTGCTTTCTGTATTTTCCACTGGTGGCTCCAAAGTGAGTATTTTTTAAATTTCAGCATACCCAGAAGATTAAAAATTGCTCCTCATATAGTTCACCCTCTGAAATTAAGCTACAAGATCAACTTCTGTAGGATGGTATGACCTTCTCTTCTAGAAGAAAATACAACTGGCACAGTCTGGTTAGGAAATTATGTTTGAGAAGGTTTAAACCTTCAAATTAAAATATGAACCATGCAAGCAAGAGATTCAATTCCACAGATTCAATAACCAATATATTAAAAAAGCATATTAGGCTTAAAGATAGAGAAGCAATCATAAAACAAAATTTTGTTGCTGCTCCTGTAAGTCACCCTAGAAATACTGAATTTAATTTTCCTTCAGACAAAATCAGTATGTTCAGCAGTCTCCATCTGATTAATCACCAAAGACACTTCAGTGGTTTTGCCCAACTACTTTTGTACAACTCAACAAAAACTCACATTATGTGAAAAAAAACCCCTGAAACTCTAATGTGGCAAAACAAAGCAATGAATCAGCTTTTCTTAGATCATCTACCGCTTTCCTCAAAAGAAAGTTTAACAAATAATGACATTAAAACTGTCACTTTGCAAAGGTAAACAAGCACTCCACAGAGTTAAAAATAAATGGAGTCACAAGACTCCTTGCAATATAAATGATCTCCCCAAAAGACACAAGATGATTTCCTCACAGAGAACCCCACACAGCAGCTATTTGTATTACTAGGCAGAACTGATTCCTGAATTGCACTTACAGCTTTAAATACAGAATACTGCTGAATCACTGTTTTACTGACAGGATCACTGAAAGCAGCAAGGAAGCCCATTTTTCTTGTCCTAAGACCATACCTCATTCAAATGAGCTGTAGGCAATGGCAAACAAGAATTGTGCACATGATAAAAATCATTAGACTGAACCCAAAATGCAGAAGCACAGAATGGACCTTTCCTTCCATGACAACTGCTTTTTGTTATTTATTTCAGGATCGAGGTGATGAAGCCACAAATTATTTGTTTACACAGAGCAGTTCAAGTCAAGATAATTAAACCCATTTCAGTGTACAAGTGTAACTGCAAAATAACCCCTTTTTCTTCTGGAACAGCAGTCTTGCTTTTGGAGGGGTTGCTTTGTTGGTTTGATTTTTTTAAATGTACTCTTAAATTACTTCTTATGAAACTACTGGAAAAAGGCTTTTTATATGTAATAAGAACCCACTAGGCTGAATTATACCAGCATAATCACAGTGATTTAAATCTCTCATCTTCCCCTGCACTGATATTACACTTAAGCCCTTAAGACACCCCACAGCCATCTAAATGGCCAAATCCACAAAACAAGGACCTAGCCAAAATTACCTCACCTCTAAATAATGTGCAAGCATATGGGGAAGAAATATGATCAATAAGCCATTCAGTTCTTGCTCAGACAGACACTGGGTAACAAGAAGCTGCTGTGGTTTATCAGAAGCTCCTTTTACAGCCTAAGTGTTATGCTTTATAATCACTGATTTTCAGAAACTGATGAGGGACTGAAATTGAAAATAAAATAAATTTTCTCTAAACCAGCCTTTTTTTCTTCTAACATTATGCTATACACATGTGGGGTTTTAGCTCTATTATGTGTAGCCTCTATTACACACTTTAGACTGTAGGCTCTGAGCTATTTCATTATGAAGTTTGTCTCCTCGGTACAAAATTATCAATATAGCCATGATTTATGGAACTGTGTTTATCCACTTTTTGCAGAGATAATGCTGCAGACTGATCCAAGACTACATAAATCTTGAGAGTATTTTCAAGAATGACTACCATAAATAATTAAAACTATCCTCATCAAGCAAACAGTGCTGGGAGATTTCACACACATATTGGAAGATGCTGACACTCACTCTAAGTGCACTCGCCTAAAGTGGGAAATCAGCTGCTTCAATCTCTCTGGCTCTTTAGGAACAAGTTTTTTCAGCTGGGTTAGAATCCTAAGGTTTTGTTTTGCTTCTTTAATATACATATAAAAGGAAGAAAACCAGTTTTTCCCTTTCCATATCACAGAGGACCTTAACTATTAATCAGAAATATTCTACATTAATCAGAATGTTCTTAACAAGGGCAGCTCTCTCAAAGATTAAATCAATTGCAGTTGCAGCATAAACATGAGTCTAAAAGTCATTACTACTTTAAATAACTGGTTAATTAAGCCTACTTTCATTATGATACAGTCTCATTATACTAATGTTCCATCTCATTTCAAAACCAATGTAAATTTCCACAGACAAAACATTTTGGCTTATGATGAAGAGGGGAGAAAATAAAAATAGTAAAAGAAAAATCAATGAAGACATAAGAATTGCTAAGGAATTACTAAGGAAATGCACCTTGCCTTATTTACCCCTCCAAAATATCTGCTGTAACATGTCATGGACATGTCTTAATATCAAAGGTCATTACTTTGGACAAGAGATACAGAACTTCATACAGTCGATGTTTTTGTCAGCAACATTCTGACAAACCACAGGAGATTTTCCCATTATTCTTATATTCAAAGAAAACCCACAAATTTAAATCTGCTACACCAAAAGGAGACCATGCCTGCTCATCACTTAACATTTTCTGGGACAACAGAAAGTCCATAATCCAAGTAAATATCACTATTCTTGGGCCAAATCCCCATCCAAATGGTCACACACTGAGGAACAGTTCCTCTGAGCAGCCCCCCTCAGCTGCTGTGCCCTCTGCAACAACAGCAAGAAACACAACATACGGTTGTCTCTCTCAGCTATCCTCCCTGAGTGTAGGAGCTACGTGACCGCTCTGTCCTTCCTTTTTTTGGTCTGTGTTTAGCTTTAAAGTCTCCTTGGAATAGAGAGCTCTCCTGTCCTCAAGGATCACGGGTGAAGGACACCTGAACCTAGGAGAAACAAAGGCAGAGGAGTGAATGCTCAGCACCTAACCCTTGTTCCTCCCACCACAAGCAGTATACTACAGAGATCCAAACATCAAAAAATAAGGGAATGAGAATAAAACTTCTGGGACACAAAGCATGCCAGATGAATACAGAGACAGCAGCATTTGCTCACAATGTAGAGTGAAATTGATTCATTTCGGAAATAAAGGGCAGAATTAAATTGGAAAGAAGAAATACATGGACAGATATATGTCCTGTGTAACTCCCCATATAAATGAAAGAAGAATCTGAAGAAATCCTTGCCAGTAAGGCACACACCAGTGTTTTCGTTAGAAGTCCAAACACAAGGTTTCCTCTTCCCATTTCATCAGGAGTCTGTTTTCAAAACTGCAGTGACTGCTTTGTTTCTAAATGCTGTCACACAATTACTTATTTTAAAAAAGATGATTAAAACTTCTCTAGTCTGCCCACATGCGTTATTTCACAAGCAGGCTGTTTGGTGGGGTTATTTTTTGTGGGTGGGGGGAATTGTGTGTATATTTGTAAATGTATCCAAACACCATTTGTAAGTACTTCCAAAGAACACCTGTGCAACAGTTTAAATACTGAAAGCATTACCTATTATATAGATTCATACAACCTTTGGGATCTTGAAGTTATGCTTTGCTTAAAAAGTCACAAACTTCTAATCCATTAGCATTTCCCTTATGAGATGTAAAGCTTCTATGAGTTTGTGAGGTGTTTAATTTTTCATAAATGTATCTGTGCTGAGCTTTAGCAGTTCTCCCAGAAGCAATACAAACTGCACTTGGGTTTTTCTTCCCAAGTATCCACTGTTAAACGTTTACAGCTGTAAAACCTACCTAGCACCGAGGCCACCCACAAGCTTCCACTGCCTGGTATTGCTGGGACACCCGAATTCCGATCTGTTGCTCCACTTTGATCTGCAAGCTGGAGCTTCTGCCTCTCAATCAGGGAATGCCAGTCATGCCAAGTTGTGCAATGATTGATTCACTGGGGAAAAGGGCTAGGTCCAAAACAAACACACTAACATCTTTGGAAAATACCCTTCTCTGTGTTTTTACTTAATGAAAACATTATATCAAAGAGAAGCCACAAACCAACCGCTTCTGCTGCATTATAGGTGAAGTGTTTCCAGGCAGAGCTCCAGTCCCAGCCAGTAATTCAAAACTCTTATGTAAATAAAGCTTAGGGCAATGTGGGATAAACAGGCAAGACAACACTTGCAATAATGCAGATACTATTCCAAGAGACAATGTCACTACACACAGCATCCATGAATGAATATTAGCCAAGTCTGGGAAAACCAAGCGACTAAAAGCAGGATAGAGGATATCTGCTTCAGTCACCAGGGATTGCAACAACTGGGAAAAGCAACAGCAACTTTTATGATGAAACATTCTTATAAGTACCAGCAATCCAATTTCCCAAGACTGAGAGCCACCATGAAGCTCATCTTCCTACAGGAGAGAGTAACTAATTATCAAATCTTCATAAAACCAAATAAAAGTTAGCTTGATACTTATTTTCAGCAGTAACAAGCCCCATCTTTTCCTAAAACAAGGAACTGGCTCTGCTGTGCAGGTAAGCAAGACACAGTTAGGCCTGAGTGGCACTGGCACTTTATTAGGATGAAGGTAAAAGCTTTGAATGTAGTAACAATGAGCCCATGTCATTTATTTTCCAGTTTTGTCTGTCAGCAATTTTTCTAATTACTGAAGCACCTTAAAGCATGATGTGAGCTCTACTGACTGAGCAGACATAAACAAAGCTTTTCTTTCATATACTGCCTAAAAGAATATACATTTGTTTACCTTGCCTGTCTGGAGAAGGGCTCCAGTTACCTGTAAAAGTTGAAAACAGGTGAGCTTTCTGAGGCCCAGCATGGGAAAGTGTAAGTCATTCCTAAAAAGTTCTTTTCAGCTCATCTCACCTGGTAAACTGTGATCTAGATATATAGAATAGTATATTATAAACCCAGAGAGCTGCCTTCTTGTTTCTCTACTCAAACAAGAAACTTAGGAGAGATCATGGGTAGAAAACAGAAAAAAAAATTAAATAAACTTCTATTTAAAGAATGTACAAAACCACTAAATTCTATTCAGTTTAGGAACTTGAATGCAACTTGGTTGTTTGGGCCACTTACCACATCAGACAAGGATTTCACTGAGAAGCTGCTCACAAAGGCATCTGCAAGACTGGTTTTATACTCACTACTTTTCTTGGGGAGTTTTATTTAAGACAAGTTAGTAAGAAGAGATTATTCCACATCATCCACCACTTATCTCAAATTAAGTGGTCTTTTAAATTAATCTCATAATTTTGAGACAAAAATATGAACAGGAGTCCTTTGATGTTTCTGTCATTTCTACATCAGATACCTGAATTCACAAATATTCAAAAATTACACAAAAGACCTAGTAACCCAAAACTTGAAATTGCAAAGATCTATGGGTCAGGTCTGCCTCACATAAAAGACACATCACCAAAATTCTCATCAGCTAATCTCAAGGCAATTTATATATAAATCGTATTTTTAAAAAACATCATTTATTGATACAATGGATATTAGAATACCAAATACAAAAAAAACCACCCCAAGAACCAAAACAGCTATCAAAGAACATTTTTTGGTTATCAAAAGAAATGAAATGGGAAAAGTAGTGCAGTAGCACACTCAGCTGAGCAATGAAATCATTAGCCAGGTGTTCCTTTTCTCTCCCTATAAACTTGAAATTATAAAGTAATTGCCTTTACACTCCTTGAAAAAGGATTTCAAGGGGTACAAGCCAAAACCCATCTACGTAAGTTTATGTTGTATTTCCTTTCTTTTTATTTCTGTCTTGTTTTTGTTCTCAAGTCAATTTGCAAGTCTTGTTCAAATTAAGAGTTTTTTTTTTTTTTTGTCACAACTCAGGGATCTTTAGGTACATAAAGGTCTCCACAAAGCTAAGGTGCAACTGAAAATGCAGAGGTGCCACAATGGAGAACAAAGTTGAACTTCAAGAACTTATATCATGACCTTTATAAACTGCAGAAGAAAGAGGTAACAAATCCCCTAGTTATAATGACTTGCTTCTTTTTCCAGTAATAGGTAAAAAATGAATGGTAGCTGAGGAAAACTTGGGCATGTTTTATATGGACAGAGACAGAGTGAGCTCTATATGGCACCCACTGAAAAAACGTGAAAAGCAGTTGCAGAAGTCTCTGGCTTGAATCAATATATGGATAATGATTTACTTACAAATACACAGAGCACTACTGCTTCTCCCCAACATTTACCACAGCTTATTTACTGCCAGAGTCTCTTGTCTCAAACCTATTCAGCTCCAATTGCTCATCTCTTCAATCCCAACAAAACCTATAAAAGCAAGCAGAGTCTTTCCTGCTGTCGTGTAACTCTGCTTGGCAGTCACCAGAAATAACCTTCTCACCTTCACAACTCCCAAGTGCTACAGGACGTGCTGAGGACAGGCACAGATCTCCCTCGTGAGGGCAAGATATTGTTGCTTGCAAAAAGAACAAGCTGTTAAAAAAACAAACCCTCCACCACACACGTGGGCTACACTTTGTGATGCCAACCTGAGATCATTTCCTCTTACTCACTTCCTAAAACAAAACTCCTTTCTCGAGTACAAGTTCTTTTGGTTCTTACTCCCCAGTTTAATCTCTCAGGTATTTAAGACAGTCAAATTCTTCTTTAAATTATCTTCAGTGCTCCAATCCAAACTAATAGGGGGTTCTTAAATTAAAAACACTGCTTTATAATACCCATATAAAATTAATATGCACTAATTGATCTAAATATGCTGCAATGATTAAGTAATTTGCGAGACGTGCAGCTTGAACCATCCGGAGCCCAAGGAAGTGCAGTTTCAAGGATCACAGAAACGCATCTTTTCTAAATCAAAACCAAAAGTAGCATGTGCTCATAAAAATATCTTCAAGCCTAAGTCTCACTGCTTCAACATAGCAGGTGACAATAAAATAACTGTACAAAAAGACAGCTGCGAGGAACTTTCGGGTGAAGTCTTTGCATGTCCTGGAAGACTTGGGGCTTCATGTCAGGCCCTCCTAGGGCTGAACATCAGCAAGGAGCAGCAGGAGCCCCCCTTCCGAGCCGTTCCCCAAGGAACAGCGAGCGATGCCTCCCGGGCAAGAGCAGAAGCTCCCCAAGGGCAGTGACCCAGGGGAGGGAGAGGGCACCACACTGCCCCGGCCGCACAGCTGCGTGTCCCCGCGGGAGGAGCGGCCTGGCCCCGCGGGGACAGAGTGAAGCCGGAGGGCATAGGGGGGAACACAGGGGGCTGTTCCCGACCCAGTTCCCTGCGAGGGACCCCAGGCCCGCTCCAGCCCCGAGCCCCCGGCAAGGGGCGGCTCCAGCGGCGCTCCCCGCCA
>VXBI01004607.1:93458-115793 GCA_013397375.1 Toxostoma redivivum | reverse complement strand
AAGTTGGCGAAGAGCAGATGGCCGCTGCCGGCGTCGCCGCTCTGCCCGGCCAAGTTCATGGCGGGACGGCCCTCGCCACCCCCGTCCGGCGGGGGGAGGACGAGGAAACACCTCCGGAAGGCTGCGCCCCTCAGCCGCGGCCGCCCCGACCCCGCCGCATCCCCGCCGGGCCCTTGTTTACGCGGCGGGCGGCGGAGCGGCCCCCGCGCCTGCGCCCTGCGGCCCCTCCCGGCCGCCGTACGGCCACTGCGCCTGCGCACGCGCGGCGGCGCCGAGCGGAGCGCGTTGCGAAGCTAAGCAGGGCCCTTCGCGGCCGGCCATGGATGGGAGACTCTGAACTGCGCGGTGGTCCCCGGCTCGGGCGCGTCCCCGCTGTCCCCAAGGGGAGCGCGGCCACCACGGTCCTGTCACGGTGGCCACGCGGTCACAGGGTCACACCCCGCGCTGTTCCCGCCCGCCCGTGCCTGTGCAGTTCCGCTTCGTGCCACGGGGTGTCCCCGAGGCTCAGCAGATGAGCGAGCGGGAGCTCCGGGCTTGGGAAAAAGGAAAAAAAAACCTTGGGGCTGTTCAGCCTGGAGAAAATTGCGTGGAGACATCAGAGCAGCCTTCAGTATCTCAAGGGGCACTTGGTCAGGATGTGTGGGAATAGGACAAGGAGTAATGGGTTCACATTGGAAGGGGAAATGGATACCCAGAAGGAATTCTTTACTGTGATGGTGGTGAGGCACTGGAACAGGTTACAGATGCTCCCCGAGGCCTGGCAGTGTCCAAAGCCAGGCTGAATTGAGCATCCTGGTCTAGTGGATAACACAAATTGCAGGGAAAAGAAAACTAACAAAAAAACCAAAACCAAACAAAAAACAAACAAACCAAAACCAACCAAACAAAAGTGATTTCTGGAAACAGGATCAAAATCGAGGGATTAGTACGGAGAAGGGTAAATCTCACAAATATGAGCCACCAAGTGTTGGGTTTGTGCCAGCTGGCTCCAGAGGGTTCATGAGTGATGGCCATGGAGCAGTGTGGAGTGACAGAACCTCTTCCTCACCAGCCTGCAAGGCAAAAGCTGCTCCCTCCAGCTGCTGGCATGGAGACCACTCCAAATGGCTGAAACCCAAGTGGCTGTGTCCCAGCTCCCTGCTACCCTGTGTCCACCAGAGCCAGTCCTGTCCCTCACACTGTCCCCCACATTCACCTCCACTATACCTGCTGCCAACACATCCACGCATCCTGTAGCTCTTTCTACTCACCCAAAACTTCTTTTTTTCCCGGGGGGCCTTTCCTTGCTGATGACAGATTTTAATCTCAAATTATCTCTTTTTATACCTGTTGGCTCTGGCAGTTTCATGTGCAGGAAAATGTCCCTCCCTGGGGAAATGGGATCACAGTGTGTGCTGCCAGGAGAACCCAACACTGCCATCACTGCAAAGGTGTGGATCCTGACACTGCTCACTGCTGGAATCTCCCAGAACCCTTCACTGGGGACAATGCACAGAGGTGTCCCCAGTTGTGGAATCCTGCAGAGAATCACAGAATATCCTGGGATAGAACACACACATGAGGATCAGAGTCCAACTCCTGGCTTTGTACAGACACCCCACCAATCCCACCCTGTGCCTGAGAGCATTGTCTAAATAGTCCTGGAGCTCTGGGAGCCTTGGGGCTGTGACCATTCCCTGGGGAGCCTGGTCAGTGCCCCACCACCCTCTAGGGGAAGAATTTTTTTGTAATATCCAAACTAAACTTCTCCAGACAGCTCCAGCTCTTCCCTTGGGTTCTGTCACTCGTCACCAGTGAGAAGAGATCAGAATGAAGGAAGAAAACATTCCTGGGCTTCATGAGCCATTCCTCATCTAAAGGAAAACTCTGCAAATCCCCCCTGTTTTGATGACATCAAAAAAACCTGATTGTATTCAGGGTACCCCAGAATATTGGAATTTCTCCTTAACACCCTTACAATTTCTCAGATCTTTGTGAGTTGGGGAGTGCACCAGGAATGGGAGAGGAAAGGAAAACAAGCTGGGCTTGTGGGCAGAGTACATGAGGAGAGGCTGCTGTGCAGGGAGGGGACATATCCCAGTGGGGTCCAGGTGGTGTGAGTGTGGGTATCTCCACACCCCACCTTGGAGCAGCCCCTGGCTGCCTGTGATTCTCTGTCTGCCAGGTTTGGAGGTATTGCTGGGGCTGGAGCCATTCCCTAGCATGATGCTCGAGGCTTTGGTTGCCATAACAACTGGATTCAGGCTTCAAAAATAGTAACTTATTTTTCATTCAATTTGCCTTTTGCCCTCTGAGACGGATCTATTTTGGGATGGATGGTTTGCTTCAGGTGTCCCTTGCCAGCACTCTTGACTGGGGGTTTTGGGGATGGGGGTTATTTTGTTAAATGTGATTTAATGTCCTTTCTTCTTCCTCTCCTCTTCAGGCCCAGAGAACAGGTACAGCAGGGCACAAGAATCTTGACATAGGCTCTGCCAGAGCTCATCATCTGGAGAAGGAATTTGAAAAAAAATCTTCCCGGCTAAGTGGCAGAGTGTGGGAGAGGTTTTTAGAGATGATCTCACTCTGCATCTCAGCTTGGACCTGCCACTCTCAGCCAGGGCTTGTCTGTCCCAGATATCCTACTGAAGATGGGGTTTATTTTGCACCTCCTGGACCCTGCTGCCACCAGCCTGGTCCCCATTGGTGTCTTCCACCCACAATGGGAATAGTGCAGGAGGGTTGAACCTGCTGCTGGTTCCTGGGGTGCTTGTTGTGTGCCTTGGGGACACCCCAAAATGCAGCTGCACCTGCAGCATTCCCTGAGGGATTGAGTTGCTTTTGGAAGGGGTTGCAGAGGGTGCCAGGACTAATTCATGCCTTGAATTAAGGGACTCCTTCCTTTTGGTCTGCTTTGGCTTTTGGAAGGCCTATGTGTGCCTGATTTCCCATGGAAATGGCCCCACAAACACAACTCTTCTCATCAAGGTGTCCTCAGCTGTTCCACCTTCAGCATGACCACAGCAAGGAGAGGTGGTGTTGGGGTGACCATGACTCTGCTCCTCCTGAACCTTTCTTGTCCCTTAGCTGCTGGCCTGAGGGTGCCTGCAGTCCCTGGAACAGCGAGAGCAAGGGTGACACCCATCTGCCCCCAGACAAGTCCCCATCACCTTTTGTGTCCCCTCTGAGCTGCCCAACCCCAGATGTACCTCGGGATGTCACCTCCTGTAGGAGTCCACTGAGTGATGCAGAGGAGAGAGGGGTGAAGGCTTTAGGATGGAGATGGGCAGATTTTGGGTTGCTTAATCCTTGCCTTGCTGTCGTGCTGCTTTGTCCCCCTTCTGAGCAGGGAGGGATGGTGGGGTGCTGGATTTGTGCCCCCATCCCCCAGGGGCACCACGCTGAGGCAGAGCCACCCACCCCAGCTGGGGCCTCTGGAAAATAATGGGAAAAAAAATCGTTACAGCCAAATAAACAAAAGCAAAGCCAAACAAACCAGCTCCTTGGGGATGGCGCTGCCATCCTCGGGGGGACCCGGCCGTGGGGAGGGGGCCGGGGGGAGCAGGGTCGGCTGCCGGCACTCGGCACTCTCCCTCTCCCCGATGCTTTAATCACATTTTCAATTCAAATCTGCTGCTATTTGATCCCCCGGGGGTGGCAGCGGGGAGGGTGGGGGATATTTTTAGCTGTGCTTAAAGCTGCCGGGGGGCGGAGGGAGATCGCGCAGGTTGCTGTGGCCGGGAAGAGTTAGAAGGGATTCCCCCCCACCACCACCCCCCTTTCTTTTTTCCCTCCTCTTCCTCCTTCTCGTTCACATCTGAGGGCGGCAGCGGGGCTGGCTCTCCCCTCCCGGAGGTCGCCTTTGTTTTCCCCGTGTCGCTTCTCCCGAGCAGCCGAGGGGGCGGGAGGGGGCCGGGGCCGGGCTGGGCTGTGCCGGGCTGGGCTGGGCTGGACCGGCCGCCCCTTCTCCTCGTCGCCCGCCGGAGCTCGCCGAGTTGGTGCCGTTCCCCCGGGCAGCACTTTCCCCCCGCCCAGGGGCTGAGCAGCCGCCGCTCCCCGGGACCCCCATGGCACCGCCGCGATGTTCGTGTCCCGGCTCCTGGATTTCCAGAAGACGCGCTACGCCAGGTAAATCCCTCGGTGCGGCGGTCCCCGACCCCCGGTGCTCTGGGAGCCCTCGAACAGCCCCAACCCCTCCCCGGGATGGAGCCCGAAAAGATCTTCTAAAGCTGCCGAGTGCCTCAAAGCACAGGGCAACTGCGGGCTGGGCTTTCGGCTACCTGCTTTTCTGCATCCCTGAAGGATTCTCAGCATCCTTGGGAGCCTTCGCTGCCTTTCGCTGGGTCTAACTTCACCGCGGCTCTCCCGCTGCTGGGAGAGCAGGATCCTGCCTTCCCAAGGGAACAGACCCTAGCGCTGGCTCCGAACCCCCATAGAGGGACCAGTGTGGTCCAGAGTCCCGCTGCACTCAGGTGAAACCCCCTCGGGGCGGCTCTCCCAGCCGGGACCCTCAGGCTCAACAGGGTTCCCATGGGATGCGCCGGCAGTGGATCCTTCTCTCCCTCCACGAAACCCCCAGGGAGATTTACCAGCAGCAGCCGGGGCTTGTTTTAAAAGCTCAGGTGTAGCAGGAAACCTCCCGGTGTTACCTGTGCAGGGGGAAACCTGAGGATTGCTGAGCACAGGTCAGGGGGCACTTGGTCACACGCGCTGCTGCGGGATCAGATGTGGCCTTCAGAAAGGAGCTGGCAGGTGACATGGGGACAGCGCCAGCCTGCAGCCCTCTGCTCCCCGGGTGGCCGGCATGAGTCAGATGGCACCGGGTGCTGCACAGATGGGGACCAGGGGGCTGCTGGGGGTGCTCAGCTTTGCTCCCAGCTCCCTGGGACTGTGCTGGGGGTGTTTTTCTGCCTGTGTAGGGTCCCACAGTCTGGCACAGCTCCTGGGGGCACTGAGCTTTGCCACTTCCAGACGCCCCGTGGTCCGGTTAGGGGCAGATACCAGAGGAGAACTTGTGTGGAAAGAAGTGGTGATGGTGTTTCTCGCCTGCTCCAGGCAGGATGATCCCTGAGGGATGTTTATCTGGGCTGGGTAAGGACAGGAAATCATTCTCCCGCCCCCTCCAGCCATCGCCTCCTGTCCTTCCAGGTGTCCCATGGCGAAAATCCATGCTTGCATCTCCAAAACCTGCCTGAAACGTGGCCACTTGCTCAAAGACTGTTTTGATGCTGTAGCTGCCTCCTGATAACCTCTGCTTGGGGCAGAGGCAGGAGGCACCCAGCAGATCTGCACAATGTGCCTGGTACAAAACCTTGTGAAAATGGAGAATTCAAGATTTCCCCCCGACCCCCCCTCAGCTGGCATGAAAAGGACAGAGCTGGGGGAAATGGAGTTGAGCAAAGCTCTTTACCCCCAGAGCAGGAGGCAAACCGTACCTTTGACCCATGGCAGGGGTGCAGAGGCTCTTTGGGAACTGGGCAGCAGATCAGGGGCTGCTCCACTGACATCAGCCTCCCCCAGCAGAACCCATCTGCCAACCTGTTGCTTGATTTATCCCAAATCAGCATGCTCCAGCCTTCTTGTGGTCCTTTCTGGAGACAGCTTGTTAAATGGGATGAGGCATTACAGAGAGCCTTGCAGGAATGGTTCCCACATGCAGGGCAGGGGCTGTGGGGTACAGGAAGGGTCAGATCCACAGGGAATCCTCCAGCTCTCACTGTGTGCCAAGGCTGGGGAGCAGCAGGAGGATAAGGGTGCTCCCTTGGCTTTCACCCCAAGAAAGCCACCAGCACGTGATGTTAACCCAGGGCTTCCTGTATCCTCACAGAGATCCTCTTAGCTCAGTGCTCAAAAATAACAGTGGGATAATCCCTGTCCCCCCACACTCCCTGCACACCAGCTCTGCTCTCCATGGAAATGCTCTGCTGGGGCACATCCCAAAAGAAACCCTAAAGCTGCTTCTTCCTTTGTGCTGGGGATGCTCTTTCAGCTGAGCTCTGAGGTGGGAATTGGGGTGAGCAGAAGCCAGGGGACTCATGGTGGCACATGTCTGCCAAGGCAGCAAAAGCATCTCAAATCCTGTGTTCAGTTTTCACTACAGGAAAAATGTTGAGGGGCTGGAGCAGGATCAGAGAATGATAAAGGAGCACAAGTCTGATAAGGAGCAGCTGAGAGAGCTGTGGGGGGCTCAGCCTGGAGAAAAGGAGGCTTGGAGGGGAATTTCTCACTGACCACAAGTCCCTGACAGGAGGGTGGCTCTGTTCCCAGAGAGCAGGGGAAAGGATAAAATAAAGCTTCACCAGGGGAAATTCAGAATGAATATTAGGAAAGATTAAAAAAGGCTGCTTAGGGAATCCCTGCAAGTTTTCAAAAGCACAGGTGAATGTGGCACCTGGGGATGTGGTTTAGGGGTGAACATGGCAGTGCTGGGCTAATGGGTAGACTCCATCTTAGAGGCCTTGTCCAACCTTAACAATTCTATTATTCCATCTTGCAACATCTTTTCAGAGAATGTGGCCTTGCTTATGGTGTTCCTTGAAGAAACAAAAAATATCAAAGTTTTCCTTTGTGGTGGAAAAGCCTGGAACAGGCTTCATTTTTCACTCATTTTATCTAACTTTGAGTGAGGACTTGGAGGAACTTGGCCATTGATACACCCACCAAAAGGAATAAATAAAACACAGTGTGGTGATGAAAGACCTGTTGTGTGAGAACAAAGAGATGAAAAGCAGTGATCAATGTGGGAACATTCTGTGAACTGCCAGGAGAAAACTCAGGGCTGGAGGGCACTAGGCTGTCTCCAAACACCTCCTGGCAGGGAAGGACTGTCACCGTGCTGGGAGCAGGGTGCAAGGCAGTGCCATTTGAGCACGCTGTGGTTATAAATGAGAAACTCAGTGGTTCCTGCTCTGCTGTGGGGCCCAGGAGGCTCTTCCATCACTGACACCGTGGGGAAATGGAGTTTCAAAGCACAGTTGCTGCAAGGCTTTCCCTGTCACTCACAACCTGCACCCTGACAAGCAATATCCATCTCCTGCCCGACAGGCCAAGTTTAACCACGACACCAGCACAGCACGAAGTGTGAGAAGATGTGATTCCTCCTGCTTTATCCAACCACTGAGAGTTGTTCCTCCACTCTCCCAGCTCACCAAAATGGTACTGGGTCCCTCCCAGACCAACATATCAAACCAAGCTGCATCTTTATCACTGGGCTCATTGGTCAGGTTACACTGACCTGGTAACCAAACCCTCCTTGCACCTCACCACCAGCTTTGACCCCATTTTGGCCCAGTTTTAACTCAAACATGGTCTGGTCCTTTATGTCCATGTAGCTGCCATGGGGCTGGATATCTCCCAGGAATGCTTCCCAGACTCTGGCCATCCAGATCTGTAATTGGAAGGAAACATGATTAATCAGGAGCTGCTGTATCTGGCCAGCCTCAGCATCTCTGGAGCAGCAGAGAGGAGAGGGCTTTGCTGGGATCTGCAGGGCACTGAATCATCCTCACAAACTGATAGCAGCTCCTTTGATTTGTCCATGTGAAAGGCTCTAAATCTTACTGTGGTTGCTTGGCTTGTCCTGCATGGAGTAACACAGAGAGGAGCAGATGGGAAAATTCACATTAATGTCTCAGTCCAGGGCAGGAGCTTCTGTGGGGGTCTCTGTAGGTGCATGGTCCAGGCTTGTCCTCACCTCCCTGTGCCTGCAATGCAGGCATTGCCACCTCCTCACCAGCCTGAGGGCATAGAGGTCTGAACTCTACACTTGCTCAAACCAAATGAATTTGAAGAAAGGCAGCTGGGAACACCCTTCTCGTTTCTTCCTGCACCTATAATTATTGAGCAAGGAGACATTCATCAGCTATTCCAGCATCTGTGGCCTAGACAGGAGCAGGAATAAGAGGAATAGGAAATGTTGGGGTGCTCAGACTCCAAACACAAGGAAACCAGTGCTAGGCTGACAGCCTGGACAGAGCAACCATGTTGGGAATACCTGTTCCCCATTGCTTTGGCATGAAAACATGAGCAGCCCTCGCCTGCTCCCACACTCCAAGATGCTTTCCAAGAGCTCTGCTTCCCCCACAGCCTATGTGGGATGAAGCAGTGAGGAGGGAAATGCTTTCAGTGTTGGTACCATGGCCTGAAGCTCCTCGAGAGGGAGGGGCTGCTCACCTTGCAAGCACCAGCCCCATCAAGACCTGCCAGTCTGTCCCTAACTGAGCAGACAGATCCCCTGATGCAAAAGGCACTGCTCCAAGAGATGGAGAGGCCCCCAAAATGCCTGGGAAAACCAGGATCAGCTGATGTTACCAACCAATTCCATGCTGGTTGCTTTGTGGGGCCAGGTTGACTCAGATACCCTCTTAAAATGGCACCAGTAGGAATTACTTCATGTAGCTCAGGGTGCAAAATTGGAGCCAGGTATTTGGGAGGCAACAAGCTCCCAGAGCAGATTTTTTGGTGGGATATCCACTCAAACTGCCCCATTCCATCCTCTGCAAGGGTTGGGCCACCCAGCAGGACAGGCTCGGGTGGGGATCACCACACTGAAGATGTGCCTAAGTGGGCAAACCAAGCCCCATGCCTTGTGCTTTTGGGGGAAGGATGGTCTCTTGGCTGCCTGGGAAACACATGATCTTTCCCCTCCTTCAGCTGGTGTTGGATATCAGCCTGATGTGATTCTTTGGCACAGTTTGCTGTGTCCAGCTTCACAAGGTAGCAGCCAACACAACCCATGGGAAATTCAAGCCACTGCCCAGCAGGGCAGGTCAGTGACTGTGAGAAATGGGGCTCTGCCAGGACTGGTCCCAGGCTGCCTTCCCTCCTCCTCCCTTCCCACACCCCCAGTTCCACAGCGAGACAAAGCCATGCCAGCAAATACAACTGCCAAAGAAAGGAAGGGAAAACTTATTCCAATCCTTCAATCCTGAGGAGTGCCTGGCTGTGGCTGCATGAGGAGTTTTGTTGAGTCCCCGGAGATGCTGCTGCCAGGGGATGGATGCTCAGGGCTGGGTCTGAGAAAGGCAAAGGAGACATGGCCAAACATGCAGATCAGGTCTCTCCAGGTGTGACAAACTTAACATTTTCATGCAGTGGGAGTCCAGAGCCTGTTGGGCTCTCTGTGATAACCCTGCAACCTCTCATGATAACATGATACCACAGGTATCATATTCCTGGTATCTGGATGAGTCAGATACCACTGAGTTGAGCCAAGCAGTGCTGACCTTCAGGAGAATTTGGAGTCAACTCTGTGCTCCTGTTCCAGTTTACAGCTCAGGTTTGCTGCTTCTGAGGAAAGGATTTTATGCAGAAAGAGATCATCAGGTCAGGGCAAGGAGTTGCCTTCTCTCTGTGCTGAGCAGCACTGGCTGGCACAGCAGAATTAGACTCAGCTCTGCTCTCTGTTGTAAGTAATACTAATGGAAATCTTACTATCTATATGCTTGGCTGGTGAAATATGCACTTCACTGTCCAGAGGCATTTGCTGAATAATTTACAGATATGATTTGTACTTGAGCAGCATATGGGAATCCCAAATGAGAGCCTGGCTATGTGTCTCAGGCCATGCTCTGGGGAGATTTTATGAACCTGGGACATGGTCACCTGCCCATGTATTTCACAGTAACAGCCAGGGTTAGAGGCTGGGAAAGCTCCAACCCCCAAACTATCCAAATCTTCTGCCAGCAGGCACAGGATCCAGTGGTCACGCTCACTCCTGCCCACCTGGGGCTGTTGCAGTTAAACAGGATTTATCCCACTAACTCCTTGCTCAAGGCAAGGCAGCAAGGAACATGCACAATGACTTTCCAAACAAGAAATTAATGAATAATAGAGTATTTGCAGTTCTGGAAACAGTCCTTCCAACATTTACAAAACACCTGGGACATCAGAGTCATTTTGTGACTAATCAGCTGTTGTTGGATGTCTCATGAGTACCAAATGAAACAAAAAGTCCCAGCTCAGAAAGTAATTTGGGAAACACTCATCAATCCCATCTGTTGTGCATAAACAAACAGCTCTGCTGTGGTTGCAGGGTCATGAATTGCCTTGGAAGAGTTAGAGATACCATCTACATAGAGGGCTGGGGAGAAAAATATCCTTGCCCACAGGGGATATGGACAGTTAGCACCCTGTTGGGAATTACTGCTGAGTTTCCACCACCAACCAAGCCCTGCTGGGTGTATATGTGCTCTTGTGGTTGCAGAAATGGTCAATGCCTGCACCCACCTTGGTGCAACTTGGAGCCTCCCATGCTTCTCCCTACTAGGATGAGGAACAAGAAAGGGATTGTGTATGCCCTTGGTATGTTCAGGGGAAGAGCAGGTACTCCCTCCTGCACCTCTGAGGCAGCAGGATGTGTCAGGGGGTCCCCTCCTCTGTCCCTTCTCAGGGGACATCTGTGTCTGTGGCTCAGAGCCAGGTGCAACACGGGGCTGGTTGAGCACATGGGCCCTGTCTGGGAGCTTCTCTAAGTCAGCAGCAGCACCTGCTCATGGTTTCTCAGGGCATGCAGGTTGTGGAGTGCCAGGGGATGCTCTGCAGCCAGCCCAGGGTGCTCACACACGTCAGAGTGCTGGGCATGAGCAACACTGGGATGGGAGGAATGAGGTGATGGATGATGGATGATGATCCAATCTGCCTGTTCTGACTCGCTTTGGGGAAGCAAGGCTTGCACCAGGGGAGTCTGGGTGGGTTACTCCAGAAATCTGGAGATCCACTGGTTTACCCATGAGAAAGGTAGGGAAATGCTGGCTTAGATAAAAACCTTCCATTTCCTGCTCCTTACCTGACCTGTCAGCTCCTCATGCTAGGAAGAAAACATGGAGTTGTCCTGCTCCATCAGCCCTCCTGCCCCTCTCCCCTGGGATGGGCTGGAGTCACAAGAGGAGCCCATGGGCAGACCTGCCCCTCTCCCCTGGGATGGGCTGCAGTCACAAGAGGAGCCCATGGACAGACCTGCCTCATCTCCCCTGGCCCCAGGAGCTGACCCTCAAGCTTCCAGCAGGCACAGCTCAGCTCTGCAGAGCAGGAGCACCATATGTGTGTGGGAGCATGCAGGCACTGAGCAATGGGCTTGGAAGGGAGGGTTCAGCTGCCAGCAGGTGCCAGGCAGCCACACACATGCCCGTGTGGGTGGCTCTGCAGATGGCACTGCCAGGCAGCGCTGGCCTTGGTGTTTCTGCTTCCCAGTGGCAAATATTCCCATGTCAAGGGGTAGGAAGGAAAAACAGGATTTTTCCCGCTCCTGGGCTGGATAAAGCAGTAAAGTCTGGGGGATCTCCAGGGCTCAAGGTATGCCATGGGTGTTTCCTCGTGGTCCTGTGCCTCCTGAGCCCTGTGATTGTAATTGTGTGCTGTACATAAACAGCAGCCAGGCTCCACGCCAGCACACACAACTCCCCAGGACTGAGCTAATTACAAACCACAGAGGAGCTCAAGGGATTGAAGCCTCTTACCAGGGATGCAGCTGGAGCTTTACCAGATTCCGGATCAGGGGCAGAGCTCTTGCCAAGCCCCAGCTTACGGGGATGCCACCACAGCAGCTCCCACGTGAGCCCCAGCACCAAGCCCTGACATCTGTGCTGGGTGTGCAGCCTCGGGGCTATCAGAGCAAACCCAGGACATGCACTGAAGAGTCAGAGGCCGGTCTGCCCTACAGGGACACATCTGCTCCATCACTGACACCTCAGGTGTCACAACACTTGTTCTACCAAGGGACAGCCCCAGCAGAACTTACCACCACTGCTGATCAACATCCAGCTAATTCTTCCTCAAGCCTTTCTCTCTGACCACCACCAGGATCTCCCTCTGTTACTTTAAAAGCAGCTGTGACATCCAGTCACAAGAGGAAGGAGAAATCATCTGCCTTTGCAGCCAGACCCCAAGAACTGCCCAGCAGGGAACACAGCTTGGAAAAAGCCCCAGCTCCTTGGGCAGGAGGGTGGATGAACAGTCAATCCATCTCCACAGGCTTTAGGCCAACTCCTGAGCAAGCCCTGCCCTTTTATAAGCCATTTGTGGGTGAAACCTGTAGAGGTGAGCTGCTCTGGGAGATTTGTATCACCTGGGATAACCTTGGACTTGCTGACTGCTCCTTTGTGCCCGTGGCACCCAGCCCAGAGTGCACAGACACATAGACACATGCACAGCCTGATTTATGGCAGGGCTGGGGAGGGCAGGTGTTGGACCAGCTCTTTCAAGGGCAGAAACCCAGCTCACACCTCCCCATCCACATCTTAGTGGAGATTTTACACCCTCCTCATATTATCCACCTACTTGCCTTAAGGATGTCAAAATTACTATCCTCACTTGGAGAGAGGGGAAAGGGGAGTGAGAGGGACATGAAGAGACGTGGCAGAGGCCAACCAAGGAGTTGTGTCAAAGGCAGGGCTAAACCCCATCTGTCCCAATTTGCAGCCTGGTTTGGGTCTCTTTTGGGGCCATTTGCCTTATGTGTGCAGCTTTCCTGCAAGAGTCCCATGGCTCTGCTTGTGTGAGCATGTGGTGACCATGGAGTGACTGATTCAGGTTCTCTTGGTGCCCTCAGGAGAGCTCAGATGGTCCCACATGAGCCCTCCTGAGAAATAATTTAATGATACCCCTTTCTTACCTTCTTCCCACCCCAGCAAAGCAAGAGCCAGGCAGATCTGCATGATTTTTGAGGCTGCGATTTTGTTCTTGGATGAAAGTCTTTTAAAAACTCAGTAAAAACCCCTAAAGCTATATTAAAAAAACCCCAACCCAACAGAGTGGGAGAAAGAGCAGCAGAAAGGAGCAGGCCTGGGAAACCAGCCCTGCACTTTGCCCCGATGCCCAGGGACAAGGGGCTCTTTGTTTCCCTGGCCAGAGCTTGCTGTACTGGCCCTTTTCAGGCTCCCTCCCTGGGAAAAGGGCCAGGGGAAAGCAGGCACAAGGCAAAATCCCTGGAGCTGCTGTGAATAACCCCTGGTCAGACCCTCAGCAGCCTCCCCTCTTCATAGAGTTGTAGGGACCCTGCCAGGAACAGCACTGGGAGGAGAAGGTGCCCGGGAACCCTTTGGCTCCCTGCTTCCCACACACCATCCCTGGAAATGAGCATGCTCCTGTTCCTGCTGAGCAGCAGTCTTTGAACTTTCTGTGCCTTTTGGACTTTGCCATCCTGAAGCACCTGCTGAACTGCACTGGAGCACCCAGTGGTGTGTAAACACCTGCTTGTGGCTTCCTGGACCCAAGAATCACCCAAGTGCTCTTTCCAAGTGTATCCATCTGTCTGTCCAGGCTGGAGCTGTGGTTTGGGGCTGGTTCTGCACACTGGTGTGGCAGCTGTCTGCAGGCTGGGAATGCTGCAGGGCTCCCTGTGCCCTGCCCTACACCCATGCCAGAGTGCACAGGGATGACATGAGCTAGTCCATAAAATCCCAGGAGAGTAGGGGAGGAAATGGCCCCTGCACCCCTGGGGAATAAGGTGCAGGCAGGGACTTATCCTGCCTTGCCAGGAGCTGTGCAAACACCAGCTGCTCCCATTTGTACAGAGCATAGAGGACCACAGAAATGTGCCAAAATTACCCCCAAAACACAATTCATGTCCCAAAAGTGGGGCTCAGGCTGACCCAGCACTGCAGCCAGGTCCCACATCTGTGATGCTCCATTTCCCACCATCCACAGGATGATGCTTACTAGGAAGCAGGGCAGGAAAATAAGAGTAATCTCTACCCAGGTCAAAAAAAAAGGTTCCTCCTCAAGGCTGTTGTGCCCCTGGGAAAAGTAGGAGTTTGTGGTGTCCCCCACCAGCACAGCTCTGGGCTTCAGGAACATAAATACTCTTCAACCTTGTTACATAGGGATGGCTTGGGTGGTCCTTCCCAGCTTCTCTACCCTGTACCAGAGCTAGGGAGGATATTTGCACCCCAGGGACACCTTCCCAAAGGGTCTGGGTGCTCCCCAGCTCTGGGGAGGGGGCTGTGGAATTGATTCTGTGCTGCTGCTCTGAACAGCACCAGCCAGAGCAGAGGGGAGATGGAGTAGGCTTTGTTAAAATCAATAAATTCAAGGAAAAGGCCTTGAACGTGTTTCCTCAGCAACTGTGACGTCATGTGGACGTCTGGCCTCCCCTTCTTCCCCCCCCCCTTCTTATTATTAAAAGGGAAAATAAAGGGAAGCAGACAGTGAAGGGGAGCTGGGGACAGTCTCCTGGCAACGCTGGGGACAGTAATGTCCCTCCTGCCAGGGGACGTGGCTCCAGCACAGGCAGCCCTGCCAGGCCTTGTGGCTGGACTGGTGGGATGGGGAGAGCATCCCTGGTGTCCCTGGGGTGGAGGTGACAGCACTCTGGGCACAGTCATGTCCCCAGGGATGCTCAGCATCTTCCCAGCCCTGCTGAGCCCAAATTTACCCCATATGAGTCCTTGGTGAGCAGAGCAGTGGGAGCTTGGCCACTCCATTCCCCCTCTTAATTCCAGACATTTTTTTGGTGGTGAGGACTGTGAATCTCCTCCCACGGTGCCAGGGTCTGGCAGGAGGCATGGCAGGGCAGGGCAGGGGCTGGGGACAGGGGACAGGGCCCCTCTGAGGGTTGTCACTGTCACCTGCTGGGGTGCCCCTCATCCTGCTGTGGCTGCACAATTCCCCCCACACCAAATCCTTGTCATCTGAGCTATTTAATCCATCCTGGCTCAGTTTTAACAGGCAACAGCCAGTGGCTGAGGCAGTGGGGCTAAGCAGGAGGGAGATGGCAGAGGAGTCCACACAGGCATGGGTGGCTTGGGGACAGGGAGAGGGGATTATCCTGCTTTTCCAAGCATCCCACACTGAGGCATCACCCTGTGCCCAGCAGCAAGGTCTTGCCAGCCCCAGAGCCCCTTTGCTGGGCACAACTCAGCTGTGAAATGCCACAGATGGTGCTAGAACTGGGGGCAAATAGGGTCACAAAGCAATTAGCCCAGGTCCTGCCCAGCAGCCCTGCTCAGCTCAGCCATCCTGACCTGAGCCACAGCAGGAAAAGTCTCAAAAACCCTGATTCTCAGGACCAGGGAAGGAACCCTCTCCATTTCCCTGTTTCTCATTCCCTTTGGTTCCTAAGCCTCCACTGCTGTCTCCTGCCAGAAGAGGGTGGTGAAGGAGGCTTAGCTCAGATCTGTTATCCTGGATGCACATTTAATTTGTTCTTACATACCCAGCCATGGAGTGACACTGTTTTTTATCGCTGTGTGTTGGTCCAGCAGGGGAAATCAATACATTCCTGAGTGCCAAGAGCAAGCTGGTGCCTCCTAAGACTAAGGGAAACAGAAATAAAGATGCAGGTTTCCAAGGGAGGGCAGTAGGCTTTCCCCCACAGCAATCTGTGTTGGGATGTGTAACCCTGGGGGTAGGAGGTAGATGCAGGTGGTACCCAGAAACCAAAGGCATTGCAGGGATACCCTTTTTGGAGCTGGGCATGCTGCTGTGACATGAAGATGTCACCCCTGGATGAGTTGGGGTCCCATAGGTCTGCCCACTACCCTAGGGTAGTGTTTTGTTTCTGGGGCTCTTCCCACCTCTGCCTACAGCAACTGGCAGAGCTGCCTCCTGCTCTCCAAGCAACAGCAGCTCCCAGGAGCTGCTTCAGGCCTAGAATGTGCTGAGCAGGACCTGGGGACCTGGCACTTGGGGACAGCCAGATGGACACACTATGCTCTGGTGTCACTTCTGCAGGGCAGCTGGAGCAAAGCTGAGCCATGGTAGGGCTGCAGGCTGGGGTGGCCCTGTGCAGACTCCTCCAGAAGGGTTTTGCTCCATCCCTGTCCCCTGAGTGTGTTTCCCTGTTTCTCACTGCAGGTTCATGAATCACCGTGTCCCATCCAACTGCAGGTACCAGCCCACGGAATATGAGCACGCAGCCAACTGTGCCACCCACGCTGTGAGTCCCTGTCCCTGGGTGAGGGAGGATGGTGCTCATCTCTCTGGGGATCCGCTGAGGAACCTCAAGGCACAACTAAAAATGTCTGTGTTCAGCCCTGGAGCAGTCACTGAGAGTCTGAGGGCTGTGATGAGGCTGAGGTGCCCCGCGTGCTCCTGGGGATTGGGATGTTCTCCCTCCTCCTGCCCTGGGAAGTTGATATGCATCTGCCTTGCTCTCACCCACTGCGGCCCCATGTCCCTGGGGAAGCTGGCTGTGGGCTTGGTGGGGCAGGAGTATTTTCACAGCTCCCTGAAAATGGATTGTGTCACACCAAGAAATGTGACAGGAAACCATGGGGCTGCCTGTGTAGCAGTGGGAGGGACCTCTCCCCTCATCAGGGTTTCTTTTGGGAGCTGACAGTTCCCACTCTGAGTCCTGGGAGATGACTCAGAGACAGCCATCCTTCATGTGCCTTCCTCCTCCCTACCTTCTGGACAAACTATTTTGGAGCTGCACCACGGAAGGAGGGACCCTGCCTGCCCCTTGCAGGTGGTAGCTTTGACCAGAAGCTAAAGAAACACCTTGAAGGAAAAGTGGGGGCTCTATTGTAGCTGCTCAGTGGAAATGCAGAGTCAACAGCAGGTTTGCTTCCCCTTCCAGTTCTGGATCCTGCCCAGCATCCTTGGCAGCTCCATCCTCTACATCCTCTCTGATGACCAGTGGGAAACCATCTCAGCCTGGATCTATGGCTTTGGCTTGTCCAGCCTCTTCATTGTCTCCACCATCTTCCACACCATCTCCTGGAAGAAGAGGCATCTCAGGTATCATCGTGATTGCTCAGGGCTTGGGAAGGGGGAGAGGGTCCAGATGTCCCCATCTGGACACATCTGTCTGTCCTGCAGGACTGTGGAGCACTGCCTGCACATGTTTGACAGGATGGTGATCTACTTCTTCATCGCTGCATCCTATGCTCCCTGGTGAGTTGCTGGTGGCTGGGAGCCTTCAACTGGCCCCACTGAAGGGCAAAAAAAATCATCCTGGTTCCAATGAATAGAGTTTCCCTCTCAGGCTTTGATTCTTTTAGAGGGCACCCCTTACCCCTTTCCACAAAACCTTCACATCCTATAGATTTCAACCTCTTGAAGCTGAAGTTACAAGCTGGGAGGGCCCTTTGGTGGGACAGCCATGGGGGTGAGCCCAGTGCAGTGTGCTGCCCTAGACCTGCCTCAACACAGCCCTGGGTCTTGCAGGCTGAACCTGCGGGAGTTGGGTCCCTGGGCGTCCCACATGCGCTGGATCATCTGGATCATGGCATCCATCGGGACCATCTACGTGTTCTTCTTCCATGAGCGGTGAGTGCCTGCACCCAGCCCCGAGCCCGTGGGTGTGTGGGACTCGGGACACGAGCAGGGACCTGCTGCCATGAGTTGCTTCCTCCACGGGGTGGCACCAAATAAATAGCCAAAGGCCCCAGAAGTCCCGAGAGCCAGGTCCCAAGCCAGCCTGCCCATGAGGACATGGGACCTGCTGGGATGGCACTGCCACCCCTTTCCCTGGAGAGCTGCTCTGGAAATTACAAGTGTAAAACTCAACCTCCCTCTGTGCCTGCTCCAAGCTGCCTCTCTGTCTGCTGCAGGTACAAGCTGGTGGAGCTGGTGTGCTATGTTATCATGGGCTTCTTCCCTGCCTTGGTCATCCTCTCCATGGTAAGCCCCTGCTGGGAAGCACTTGGGCTCAGCGTGAGGGACAAACCCCAGGAGGGATTTGAAAACCCAGAACAGTTTGTCTCCAGTGGGTTGGCGCAGTCTCCAGGCTGTGTGAGGGATAAAGACATCCCTCATAGATGTGGCTCACCTTGGTTTTGCAGGTGCTTTGGGTGCCCAGCAGGCACCACGTGCATCTCTCTCAGATTTCCTTCCTGGGTTCTGCTTTTGGAAATTGTAGGATCACGGAATCATGGAATGGTCTGGTTTGGAAGGTTCCAGTTCCATTTCTCCCAGGGCTGCTGGGTCCCTGCTGTCTTGCTGGAGAGGAGGGGGTAGCAGAAGGCAGAGAAGTCCAGAACTGCAGCTGGACAGCACTCCTGGTCTGACTGGGGTGGGGGGGAGAGGGCAGACGCCCCTTGGCCTCACATACTCTGCTCCAGCCCAACAGGGATGGTCTCCTGGAGCTGGTGTTTGGCGGCTTCTTCTACTGCCTGGGCATGGTGTTCTTCAAAAGCGACGGCCGCATCCCCTTCGCCCACGCCATCTGGCACCTCTTCGTGGCCCTCGGAGCTGGCATCCACTACTACGCCATCTGGAGGTACCTGTACCGGCCCGGAGCGCTGGACACCAGCCCTTCCCGCTAGAAGCCTTAAAGACATTGTTTGTGCCACCTGCTGGGGACACAGAGGGCAGCGGGGACACAGCTTGCCCCAAGCCACCCCTCACCCCGTGGACAGCAGCTGTTGGTGCCCTTCCCGCACAGACAGGAGAGCCCGGAGGTTGATTTTAAATATTTTTCTTTTTTAACCTCGGGAACTGTTTATTTTTTTAGGCAAAAGTTTCAGAACTTAGTGACTGACTGGGCTGTGGGTGACAGGGGAGTGATCACCTGCTGGGAGCTTTGTTCACTCACCTGGTCTTGAACATCCCACAGGACTGGGAACCTTGGCCCCGCATGCCCCTGGCTATGACACCCTGGGTTTGGCTACTGGAGTCCTTAGGGGACTGGAGGAGTCAGGATGAGGGGAAAGACCCAGTGGTGACACCCCTGCACTACCTGGACTGGCTCCTAAATCATCCTAAGTCCTGTCAGCATTAACAGCTCCACCCCAAGTCCTTGAGGGGATGGTCCAAACTCAAAAAGCCTTACAAGAGATTGAAACTTGAATCTCTTCCAGGGCATCCCAGCCCCTGAGCACTGGGAAACCCTTTCTCTAAGCCAATATTAAGTGCACAACTCAGTACATCCCTGGGATCCCCTATGGACATTTTCTCCCTGGAGTGCTTGGTTTTCCTCTCCAGCCTTGGTGTCAGTGGCAGCCTGAAGCACAGCCCTGCTCCCAGGCCCTGCTGCACGTGTGCCTTCAGCAGGGAGCA
The DNA here is from genome assembly GCA_013397375.1 of Toxostoma redivivum. Classification (NCBI taxonomy): domain Eukaryota; kingdom Metazoa; phylum Chordata; class Aves; order Passeriformes; family Mimidae; genus Toxostoma; species Toxostoma redivivum. The sequence continues at coordinate 96,875 of VXBI01004607.1, read as the reverse complement.
GAGCTGGGGTCCAGCTCCTGGCATCTCCCTGACTGGGGTCAGCCCATCCACTTCAGGGGATTCCCTTTCTCCTGGAGGAGGGAAGTGAACCTCCTTGGGCAGGGCTCATGGGGCTACCTGCCTTCTCTGCTCCCATTTTGCTGATGAACCTACTGCTCCTCAGATTAACTCCACTTTTCTAGCATTCCCAGGATTGCTGCAGGGCAGGAATGCATCCACACAAAGCCTGGATGTGAGCTGTGACTGAGAGATCCTAGTGATGCTCAGTTTTTAAATTCCTAATCAAGGGCACACAGTGCTAACTCAGGCTAATGAGACATGGAACATCCATCCAGCTGCTGGGAGCAGCAGAATGGGAAAACCACACCTGATCCTGCTCCCCAAACACCCTGGGCAGAGCTGCTGGAGCCAGGAGGGTGTGGTGTGTGCTGGGCTGTGCCTGCACCTTCCCCATCAGCCCCCAAAAGAATCAATTGCCCATCACCACTTTTTGGCCTTTGGTTAGTCACAGCTGCAGCCTCTGGCATGATGTGGTAAGTGAAGGAGATTTATGGCCACCATCCCACATCTTCTGCTTCTCCAGCAGCATTCCAGGGAGCTGAGCAGAGCTTAGGGCCCCCCAGCCTGTGGCACCCTGGGATTTGCTCTACAGGGCTGTGCCATTTTGCAGCAAATTACCAAAGAGAAAGCATCTGGATACTCACCCCCTCCTGTTGTGGTGGCTGTGGTTGCCAGGCTGGCAAAAATATCCAGTGGGTTTTCACTTCCATGGGCAGAAGGTTCTGGTAAAAGGCTCTAGGAGCTGTACCTGGCACCCCAGCCTGGCGTGGGGCTGCTGAGGGTCTGTGCCCAGGACACCCCAAAGCAGCTTTTGGGCTGGGACTGCCCTTGGGGTGAGGGGTGGTCTTAGAGATGGGGGTGAAGGAGCCCAGACTCTGCTGCTGCCTCTGCCCAGCCCTGGCCCTGTCACCTGCTGCAGATGGAGAGGTGGAGAAGGACAAGCTGTGAGTAACCAGCAGCTGATGGAGCATATCCAGGGTTGGAATAGCAGGATACAGAGCTCCCAGAATGGGAGATGCCATATTTTCTGTCTGGCAAGTCATTACCCTTCTCTGTGCCTCAGTTTCCCCATCTGGGAAGCAAAGACCCTGACCTACCTCACAGGGCTCGTGTGAGGACCCCCTGAAGCACTTGGAGGGCAGCCAGAGCTTCACAAACACCTGCTTCAGTTTTCACTGAGTTTGGGGGAGCAGGTTCCCAGAGCCACCACGGGGCACAGTGACAACTTCAGCTTCGTGTGCCTGGCTCTCCTCCCCCTCTGTCACCAAATCCCACGGGGAACCGCCCTGGGCTCAGACCATGCAAACAGCAGTCCCAGCCACAGGCACATGTCCCCTGGCAGGGGCTGGGGATGCCCAGGGACCACCACCATGTTTTCCTTCATCCCAAGGGATTTATCTCAGAAACTGTTTTGCCAGTGTGGTCTTTTGGCCCTAAATCTGTCCCAAGGGTTCCTGAGGCCCAGGGAGGTGCCAGAAGGACCTTTCTGAGGCTGCTCAATCTCAGTCTCCTGCTGAACATCCAGGGCAGGACAGATGCCCAGGCAGGAACGGATGGCTGGGCTCTGTTGGGAACATCACCATCCTGCCTTCAGCCCGGATTTGCAGAGTGGGCTTCTCTGTAATTGAGAGGCTCCCTCTCTTCTCTTGCTCCTAAATCCTCTCCTTGCACAGCATGGAGGACACAGAGCAAGTTATCGGATTGTCCTCCTGTTTTGTACTAATTTCAAATGACTCGTAACATTCAGGATGTTTGCGGAGGAGGGCTCGAGGGATCTTTTTAGCATCTCATGTTTTTCACCATCCATCCTTGTTCAGTCAGTATTTTATATTTAACACAGTATTGGGTCAAATACAAACAAATGTAAGGGAGATAACGCTAGTGGATATTGTTTCCTGTGGAGTAGGATCGAAATAAAAACTCAAGATACCTCACTCTTGCCTGCTTGTTAAATCAAAATTAGTTCCCCTGCAGCACCTGGAAATAAACTCATTTTCTGTCTGAGTCATCCCACACGGCTTTGCTCCCTGGTGAGGAGAGGAGCCACTCAGCCAACTGCAGGGTGCTGGGATGCTGAGCACTGACTCACCTTGGTGCATGGATGGCATTGCCTGCGGCTGAACAAACAAACAAACAAACAAATCAATCAGTGAGCGTGCTGACAGTGCCCCTGTGCCCAGAGGTGCTGGCTGAAAGACTCATCAGCATCTCAGCACAGCAGCTTCAGCAGAGCCCTCCACCTCTGCCATTTCCCCTCCTCCTGGCTGAGTCAGAAGTCGAGGAGTGGAGCCCCAGGGCTGGCACTGCAGGGGGATGAAGGATGCCAGAGCCACGGAGGAGGAGGAAATGTGTGGTAGACTGGGCAGAGGGTAAGCACAGCTCGCTGCTGACCCCACAGGGGAAACCCACACCACCCAGCAGCTCCCACCAGCCTCTCCCGTGGGCACTGGCTCTTCTTGGAGGGCAAGAATTTGCCCCCATGCTGAAGCTGCCTGCCCTGGCTTCTGCACATCCATTGTCTGCCCTCTGTGCCATAATTACACAGGGCTGGATTCCCCCAGGCTGCCATGCTCAGCGGCTTTCCCAGAAATCCAGGGAGGGTTCCCTGCTTCCAGGGGCAGCTGAACTCACCCCGAAACCTGACCCACAACTTCCACCTCACCCATCATTTCTTTGCTGCTGGCAATTGGGCTGGACTGGGAGGCCTCCTGACTTTGCTTTGGTGCTGTCATTCCCAGAGGGTGTCTGGGTGGCAGAATTGCTTTCCCACCCAGAGCACCCCGGACAGGAAAACACCCCTTTACCGAAAGGAGACATTTTCACCAAGGGAAGAAGAGCATCAGTGACCATCTCAACCCAAACAACTGCCCAGTGCAATAATGATCCATCCCTTACTCCTTTCAGCCCCCAGCCTGTGTGCAGCCTCAGCAGTCTCCAGGTCATCTCTGGAGCTGGTTTGATAAAACCTGTTTGGCCAAAGCCAGCCTGTGCAGCTGAGATGTTTCTGCATGTAGAGCCCTGCCTGGCATTTTCATAGAATCCTAGAAAGACTTGGGTTGGAAGGAACCTTAAAGCTCATCTTGTTCCAACTCCTGCCATGGGCAAGGACACCTTCCTCTAGACCGAGCTGATCAAAGCCACATCCAACCCAGCCTTAAACACTTCCAGGGATGGGGCAACCACAGCTTCTCTGGGCAACCTGTTCCAGGGCTTCACCACCCTCACAGGCAAGAATTTATTCCCAATATTCCATCTAACCCTGCCCTTTGTCAGTGGGAATCCATTCCTCCTTGTCCTGTCACTCCATACCCAAAGTCCTTCTCCATCTTTCTTGGAGCCCCTTTGGGCACTGGAAGA
>VXBI01004607.1:80065-93401 GCA_013397375.1 Toxostoma redivivum | reverse complement strand
CCGTTGGTCCCCGCGGGCAGTTCCGCCGGTGCCCGCGCGGGGGCGCCGCGGCCGCAGTCGCTCCGCCCCGGCGGGACGGGACCGGCCCGAGGTCCCCGCCAGCCCCGGCGGCTCCGGGCGCTGCGGCCGCGGCGAGCGCCGAGCCTGCCCCGCTCCGACCGTGAGTACGGGGGCTGCGGGGCGCGGGGGGCGGCGGCGGGCCCTACCCCGGGGATCCCCTTGTCCTGGAGGGCACATCCCCGCTGTTGAGTCCCCAGATACCCTGGCTGCGTCGGGCGGGAGCGTTTGTTTCTCGTCCCCTGGGAAGCGGAGGCGGGAGGAGCGCGGCGCTCGGGGCTTGTCCGGTTGCCGTTCCAGTACCTCCACATCTTTCTGTGCTGAAAGATATTCTGAAATATATTTGTGAAAAATATTCTCTGCCCCAGCGCTGCATGCAGAAACACAGAGTCTCACAGACTGGGGCAGAGGGGAGAAGAACCCTCTCCCCACATCCTGACTCTTCCCCAAATCTCCGTGCTTCCTAAATCCTGACCTTTCCCAATATCGACCCTTCCCACATCCTGACCTTTCCCAAGTCCCGACCTGTCCCAGTACCGAACCCTTCCCACATCCTGACCCTTCCCAGTCCCTTCCCTTCCCTAAATCCCGATCCTCCCCAGCCCNAGACCCGCGCTGCCCGCGGAGCCGCACCGGGCACGGCCGGCGGGAGGGCTGTGCCGGGCAGCGCAGGGTCCCTGTCCTGTCCCATGGCCGGGCACTCGGGGAGCCTTCCCCACACTGCGTGTCCCTGGGGTCCCTGTCCCACCGCACATCCCTTGGCATCCTCCCCGTTCCGTACCCCTTGGGCTCCGTCTCCCCGTTGAACTGTCCTCGGAATCCTTGTCCCCATTCCATACCCCTCAGGATCCATCTTCCCACTGCACTCTCCTTGGGATCCTTCTCCCAGTCTCACGCCCCTTGCACGCTCCCTGGGATCCCTCTCCCCATTCCATACCCCTTGGGATCCTTCTCCCCGCTGCATGCCCCTTGGGATCCTTGTCCTCTTTCAGAACCCTTGGGATCCCACTGCTGTCCCACCCGCCATGTCACCTGTATTTAGCTCCTGCCACTGCGGTGGCATCCCAGGCCGTGGCAGGGAGGCGCTGAGATGATCTGTGTCCCTGTGAGGCCGGAGCAGTTTCATGCTGAGTTGTAACTTTAGCAGAGAAAACTCAGGGGAGTTTGCTACTTGCTTGGGAAGTGCTTATTTTCAGCTCTCTCCAGGACCACTTAATTATCGCCGGGAAAAAAAAAAAATATTGCTAAGATCTTATAATTAGGCAGCCTATGGAGACTGTGGAGCTCGGGAGGCAGCAAAAAGCAAATGCTTTTTGTGCAGTGTTTCTGGAGTGTGTGAATAGATGCCCGGGCAGAGGGCTGGCATTTGCGCTGGTGCATTACCGGAGAACTGGTGCACGTTGGCGGCTCAAAAGAACCTGAAAAATAATTACGGGAGGAAAAAACTCGAGAAAAGAAAAGCTGCTGAAAGGACTCCTGTTGTCCTTGTGGAATCAGGTCCCAGGCTGTTACAATGTTTGTGGAGCGATAGATGCCTTTGGGACTAGCAGTTCGTGCTTACGGGGCTGCCTTGAATCCCATTGAACAGAGCCGGGACCGCGGGGTCCAGGCTGCCTGCTGCTAATAATAACGTGGTAAGGAGTTTACCCGGCCTGATCCGGCTAAAGACGGCAGCGAGGGAGCCATGGACATCACCAGCCTCCGATCTGCCCCTAGATTAGATGGATAAAACTCGCACAAAGAAAGGCTGGGCTCTGGAGCGGAGACTGATTCCAAAGGGGAAGGAGCAGGGGGCTCCGGTCAGGTTTTACCCCGGCAGCGGGGATGGGATCTGCAGAGGGGCAGGATTTGGAGCAAAGGGGCAGGATTTGGAGCCGAGGAGCGCACGTCAAAGCCACCAGGGCGTTCTCATTTCCTTTGCTCTCCGAGTTCTAATTTGTTCCACATTGCAGCGGCCTCTCCCTCCACTTGCAGCATCCAGGCTGCGGTCAGTGCCGTTAGTCCGAGGCTGCCACTCCAGCGGTTTCCATCCAAAAGAAAAAAAGAAAGAAAGGCAGAAAAAAAGAAAAAGAAAAAAAAAAAGAGAGAGAAAAACTTCAAGCAAAGATCTGAGGAAACAGCTTTTCTGGTTCCTATTCTGGGTTGGTTATAGCTGAAATCTCACCACCCACCCGTGTGCTGGGATGAGCCCCGGGGAAATTCCAGATGATTAAAAAGTGTTTTAACAGTGTTGTTGCTCTTCCCAAAAGGGAATAAGATGACCTGGTAGCTACAGGTTGATTGGCTTGATAGCATCCCCCCAGGGAGAAGAGGGAGAAACCTGGCTTGGGCTTGAATTGATTAAAGGCTTCAGCACCGGGAATGAATTCCTGCCATCCAACGTGGCTATATGGAAAATAACTCCTGGCAAGTAGAAATTATTTCAGTCTCCAACACGAGAGGTGACTCTCTGGCTGTAATACAGTTCTGAGAAACATTTGAGTTATGGGAGGTGATATTCTTGTAAAAATCTGCACTTTCCAGTATTAAAAAAGTCAATCCAGTCCAGTATTTAGAGCTGACATTGCACAGTGTCAAGAAAGCTGGTATTAAATAAACGTGATCCATTTCCAAGGCAGTTATCAGGGAGATTATCACTGCTGGGCACTGCTAGTTGGTAACATGGAATTGGTGTTTTTATCACTAATCTGGAAGAAAAGAGATGGAAATGACTTCTGGAAAAACCTGGATCTGACCCAGAGCAGCTGAGTGTTAATGGTTTGTTCAAATCCGGGTGGTAAGCTGAGTGAGCGAAAGGCATCCTAACGAGCAAAATGGAACATGGAAATCTTTTACACCCAAAAATAATAACTGTGGCTGTACGTGGTTTCCTGTCCCTAATCTGGATGGTAAATTTTCAGCTGGAGCTGCCTGCAGATGCTGGGAGAGGCAGCAAAGGGGTTCACTAGGCAGCAGTTTGGGGAGTGGCTGCCTGTCTGGACTCTGCACTGGAGAATTGAAAATTTCCAGGATAATGTGAAATTTGTCTCTGGGAAGAAAAAAAAAAATTGCAGTTGTTTGCATTTCTGGTCAGAACCAACTTTGGGCTTATGGCAGCCAAATCCAGTCTTTCCTTCTCAGCAGAGGAGATGTGGAGTCTGAGGGGAAGGGCTGCAGAAAGGATCTAACAGCTGGAGAGGAGGGGGCCATCCAGTGAGTCCACTTATAAATCAAATCAAAGAGGAAAGGGGAGGGCTTGGCAAAAGCATCTAAATACTCTCGCAGAGGAGAAAATACATGGTAGCCAAAAGCTCGTTAATTGAGCAGAGAAAAGATGGCAAGAATCAATATCTGGCAGCTGAGGGCAGACACATTGGAAATAAGGCATAAATATTTTACCAGGAGGAGTGATTAATCATCAGAAGAAGCGTGGAGCAGCAGAGGTGGGGTCAGCCCCTCTTTGCCTTTTAAGTACCCTCAGAGTTTCTCCACAGCCCCGAGGCTGGGCCAGCAAGAGGCACTGGATCAAACCACACCGAGGCCCTGATTAGGTGATTTAATTAGGGGATGATGCATTTATCTTTCATCACAGTGGAGTCATGGAAAAGAGTTCTTGTGCCCTGATGGTCCTTCCTGAGGAACACCCATGAAATCCCAGGCAGCACTTGGTGGGTGCTTTTTTACCTTTGTCTCTTGGTCACCAGTGGTGATCCCTCAGATCCATGGTGGGAAGGCAAGGGGACAGTGCTTGGTGGCTCTTCTTGATGTCCAGCAGAACAGACTGAGATTCAGGAAAAGAAATCTCAGTGAGCATCCCAGCATGCTGTGGCTGCTGGGGCAAGGAGCTGGTCCAGGGCTTGATTATTCACCTGGGGATCAGAGTGTCCCCAGCCTGGCATCCTTAGGGACACATGTGCTTAGGAGAAAGAGATAAAGGTCACAGGGCTGTTGCTGGTTCCATCCCTTCCCATTCTCCTTTCCTTTCTTTTCCTCCTGCTTCCTGTCCTTGCCTTTCCTTCCTCCTGCTGTTCTGGTCTCCCATGTGACAGGGTCGGTGCTGTTGGTTTTAAGGGGTACAGATGTGGGTCAGTAGCCCACATGCAAACACCAGGACCGTGTTGCAGAACCTCTGAGCCTTCCAAACCCAGCACACTGCCAGCAGCTGACATCTCTGAGCCGCCCAGGACCTCTCCTCCTCTTCCTCTCTCAGAAACGTGACAGACGCCTGCCCAGGATGATGCACAACGAAGAGCAAAGATTGTTTTGAGAAGGAGGATAAATGGAAGGGAAAAAGGCACGTGAGAAGGATGGCAAGGTAGGGAGAGGCTTTTCCTGAGCACTGGGTGGGGGCACTGGGAAGGAGCTGCTCACCCATAACGGGAGCAGGAGCCTCAGGAAAGTCCCCGGCGGTTGCAGAGTCACTTGTGGTGATGGAAGGACATGTGGTGGCCACGTGAATACCACGGGCATTTGTCACAGCTCTGCAGAGCTCAGGCAGAGCTGGCTGTGGAAAATAGCTGGTTTTGGTGTGGTCAGGCACTGGCTGTGAAGAGGTGAAGGATTCCTGACACAGATCTCGCTGGGAGGCAATCCCAGGCTTTTGACTAATTCCTGCGTTGTTAGAGAGACAATGCCATGAATGCTGGAGAAAAGGACTCGGGAAAGTCTGGATCATGCTCCATAGCTGCAGGCTAGCATACTTCTAGGGAACTGGCCTGCAGTGAGAAAGGGGCTCGGCTGGGCTGGGGATGCCCGGGAGCACGGGTCCCACTGACCTGCTGGCAGGTGTGACACTCCTGTGGCTTGTCCCCAGCAGCTGGGTGCAGCTGGAGCATCCCCGCTCACGCAGCAGGGCTCGGCGGGCTCGCAGGTACCAGAGATTTCCTCCCGGTGGGAGATGCCGTGTCCGGCGTGCCTGAGCGCACGGATGTGGGAGGAGCTCGTTTCATTATCACCTTATCCTGTCCATTAGAGTCCTCAGGGGGATTAACACCGGCTGTGTGCTGCTGTCCCCAGGAGAAGGCTGTGCTTTCTCAGGTCACCCAGGCTGGTGCCTGGTAAAATCACACCGGTGCTGCTCTAGATGCTGAAAATTGAGGTGACCAGGCTGGCATCTCCTCCTGATCCAGGCTTCTGATTTTTTTTCCTGGTGAAACGTCTTTGCCCCTGAACTCTGTAGGAGCTGCATTTGATAGAAAGAGCAGAAAAAATAACTGAGCTATAAATAACACATTCAAAACCAGGCAGGGACCTGCAAGAAGCAAGGATGGTGTCTCTGTGATGTGGGCTTGGAGGAATGATTTTGCCACCAGCAGATGGTAAATGGTTTCCCTTTGTGCTGGGGGTAGTTCAGGGTGGAGGAGATTAAATCCATTAAAGCAGTGATTTGATGACAAAGTTTTGTCTTTTGCATCCTTGATGACAAGGTCCTGTAGGGACTCTGGGGCAGTTTTCCTTCTGGTCAATGTTAATGAGGGCTGTGCTGGAGGCCTGGGGCAGCTGTTCCTGAACCTGTCTGCCAGTGCCCTGACCTGCTCCCCAGGTCGGGGCTGCCACGGCACTCCCAGATGATGTCACACAGCAGACATCAAGGGATGTCCCCAGGGATGTCCCCAGCGGGAGCAGCAGCTCTGGGCTCAGCTGGAGAGGGAGGAGCAGCAGTGCTAGAGCCCCAGCTCCATCCCTGCCTCAGTTTCCCCACTTGCAAGGTGGGAGCAGGAGCAGCCTTACCTGAACCAGTGAGTTGGGGTGAAGTTCTGGGATGATAAAAAACACAAGGTCCTCAGCCCTGCTGTCCTGTGCCAGGACTCCTTCAGCATACCAGGAGTCAGTTTTGGAGCCAGAAGGTTGGGGAGAAGGACAAACCCCAGCATTTTCACAGTCCTGGTGAGGCTGGGAAAGGGGTAACATGGGGTGCAGCAGCATTGCAGGATTACACAGCTCCAACCACATCCTTAGCACCTGGTGCCTCAGTTTCCCCATCTGCAGCAATCCACGGGCCTCTGGCTGTGGGATGGGGTGATGCACATCCTGCAGCAACCCTCCACGACAGCTTGGAGGTGTTTCTGGGTTAGAAGGTGACCTCTTCCATTAGCAGCAGGACTCTCTTTTTTCCTGAATTAGATGGTGGTTTGGAGGCTTTCCAGGCCCACATCATTCTGCCTGATAGCGCTGAGCTTGCTCTGGAGGCTGTGCCCAAGTGAGCTGGGACTGCAGCTGTGGGAAGCTGCTGGCACCTCGTGTGTCCCCAGGCTGGATCAGCTCAACTCTGTGGATGGGACATTTTGGGGTTCTTCTGTGTGTGCATTGAATTCCTGTGCGTTATAAGTCTGGGGGTGAGGGAGTTGCCAGTTCTGTCCCAGTCAGGAATGCTCAGATTGTTTTTCCAGACCTCCCCTGCCAGCCCCAGTGTGGCTGTGGGTTACCAGCACCACGCAAGCCCCAGGTGCTGGTGCAGCCAGGATGGGATTTCAAAGCCATCTGCAGCTGGTGACAGTGACATCAGGCAGGAGTGCTACCCACCTACATCCAGAAGTGATTTGTGGTTCCCAGTCCATTCCAGGGGATTGAGGAGCACTGGGAGTTGCCACATGGCCTTGGCCACATCTCCTCCAGTCACTGCCCACTTGGGGCTGCCCTGGGCTAACGTGACAAGGGCATCCTTGTCAGCGATGCCACCCTGGTCCTGAACGTCCTCCACGAACAAGCAAGGCCAAGAGATTTGCCAGAGTCAGGACATTTTTAGAAAGGCTAATTAAAGCCCATTTTCACCCTGCGCCTCTCCCTGAGCAAAAGCATTTAGCAGTGACCTCAGAGTGAGTGAATTTGCACTTGAGCTTTCCGTTTCACCTCTAAAAAATGGGATTGCTCCGTAAACTCGTTAGTGAAAGTAACTCCTGATGCCTTGGCTCCTGACCAGGATGGGCCCCGCCAAGTCCTGCTGGGCTCTGCTCTCCTCCCACTGCATTTTGCTTGGGCAAGAGGGACCTCTTGGGTACACACCATGGAGAAATATGGGGCTTCTCCAGGCTGTGTTTTCAGGGACAAATCCAGCCAGGGGTGCCAAGCAGCTTAGCTTTTCTCCACTGGTGTTTTGGGTAACACAAGGGAAATGGCCCTCCCTTGATCTGCCACCTTGGAGGTGACAGCGGCTCCACCATCTCGCTCTCCCCCGCTGCACATCCGGCCTCCAAACCCGCTCACCTTCCCCTCTCTGCTCTTCCCTGCCCAGCTGTGCTTCATGACTACGTCCCGCACCATGTTCTACGGGCCGTCCTCCACCATGGCCCCGCCGTCCAAGAGCCGCCTGAAGCGCCAGAGCCGCCTCTTCTCGCAGGTGCTGTACCGCACCCTGAGCTACAAGGACCGCAGCTCTGCCTCCCCGGCGGCTGCAGAGGACGACCCGGCCGAGCTCTCCACCCAGCTCTCGGCCCCTGGCATCCTCAAAATCTTTGGGGGCAACATATGTGCGGGCACCAACTACAAGAGCGTGCTGGTGACGGGCAGCTCGGGCGCTCGGGAGCTGGTGAAGGAGGCTCTGGAGCGCTACGGGCTGAGCCAGCTCAGCGCCGCGCAGTTCGCGCTCTGCGATGTCATCGGCCGCTTCCAGGGCCCCGAGAGGCAGTGGCACACCGAGGGGCTCCGGGTGCTGGGTGACCACGAGAAGCCGCTGCTCATCCAGGACCTCTGGAAGCCCAGGGAGGGCTTCTCACGCCGGCTGGAGCTGCGCAGGAGGGCGGAGGTGGAGGAGATGGCGGCCAGGGATGTGGATACCACCACTGCAGGTCAGAGCTGGGTGTGGGGCAGGGAGAGGGGTGGGGTGCACCCCCAGGAGCCCTCCCATACTCACAGCTTTCACACGTGGTTTGGGTGCAGGGGGCGATGGTCACATTTTAGCTGCAAGGCTCCTGGGTCTCAGCACTCTCCTGCATCAGTATGATGTCCGTGACCTCAAATATTTACCCCAGCCAGTTTAGGGGTTAATAACAAACTCTGCCCATGGCTGGGGAGCAGCAGGCAAGAGCATCAGTGCTTCCTGCTCTCCCCATCAGTGAGCCAGCACCATGGCATCCCCAGCTTTGTGCCTGCTCCCCTGCATCCCCATCTCCCTCTGGGCATCCCTCAGGCCTGACACCCTGGGCAAATCTGCAGGAGCAATTAAGGAAAATGAAAAGCTAATGAAAAGAGAGCAATGTAGGGCAGGAGAGCCCCTGCAGCAGTGCCTGATGGAGGCCAGGGCTGGCAGGAGGAGATAAGTGCATCATTAGGAACAAGCAGGTTAATAAGTGACCCCAGCACACAGTAATGAAGCTATTTCTCCTCCCACCCTCAGATAATAGCCTTGTGAGGATGAGGGCAGAAAGGTTTAAAATCAGATTTTTACTTGCACAATGTGCTGGCTGGGTCAGACCTGCTGACAGAGGGATCTGGACCAGGCTCCAGAGGTGTCAGCTACAGGATTTTGCTGGGATGGGCCCCAAGCAGTTCCTCACATGTTTAGGAAAGGGCTGTTACCGTCAGAACTAAACTGGTGATGATGCAGGATTACTCTGTGTGCTTGGCAAAGAAGAGCCAAGTTTCTGCCCCACCAGCAGCAGAACAAATGGTCCAACCTGTCCAACACCAGGGGGGACATAGCTCCTCTCCCACCCATCCTAACAAAGGCCGGAAGGAACCCAGGCACACGATGAGGGAATCCAGCCATGGGTGTTCCAGGGGAGAACAGAGGCAGCTGGAGCCCACCCAGCTGCAGTTTTCAATTGGGATTTCACCTGGTTCTGGGAGGAGACAGGGCCACCTCCATCCTCACCATGTCCAGTCTGTGGCTGCTCAGGGACGGGATGCCACAGGTGGTCCCAGCTCATTGCATGTGGGACACAGAGTTGGCTCCTGCCAGGGCCTGGGCCAGGGAGGTGGATGCTCTGCTCTTCAGCTCTTTCTCCAACCAGGATCAGAGAGATGTGAAACACTCTGGGAGAGCAGCAGCTCTAAAAACAGCTTCCGTTGAATAGAGGGAAGGGCAAGAGCCAAGTGCAGTGGTTGCAGCACACGGTGGGCAGGGCTATGTGGCAGCTGCCTGCAGCCCAAGGTCACATCCACTCTGCCTCAAATCCTCCTCCTCACATGCAGAAAGCAACTTTGTTCCCTGTGACCTGAATCCTGGCTGGGCTGGGAGCCGTGGGAATGTAAGGCTAGCTCCCACACAGGCAGGGGAAGCAGCAGGGTCTGGGCTGCCCAGCATGGGAGCACCATTGAGCTGGCCTGGGACTGGCACCCTTTGGTCATTTCCAATGGAGGAGCAGTTCCTGATGGAGTCCTGTGCTCTGCATCTGGAAATAAGCCCGTTATGCTTTCGTTATCACTTCATTTGTTTCAGCACTCCTGGGTGGGGCTATGGAAATTCCCCATTTTTTAACCTTTGGGCATTTTCCATAGCTGACCAAGCTCTTCACCCACAGTCAGGCTGTCTGCTCTGCAGACTACACAGCCCGCAGTTGTCTTACCTGGTAAAATCTCACTCCTGCAGCCCTTTCTTTTGGTGGCACCAGGGGCTGTGTCACCAGTCTCACCCTGTGCTGGTAGCCCTGGGATGCTGTGGGACTGACTCCACCCTTTCCTGCCTCATCTGCAAACTGCCAGGAATGAATGTGAGTGATGCAGCCTGTGACCCAGTGCCCCAAAAAGACACAAAACTCCTGGTGTAGGGGGTATTGACCATGAGTGCCCTCCATCAGGGTCACCCTTGTCACCAGGCTCAGGCTGGCAGAGATCCCTTTGCTGAGCAGCAGCTGCCTGCCCAGGGTGGTGAGGCACTGGCATGGAAAACACAACATCTGTGCAAAAATAAAGGGAATTTATGCTTGCAGCTCCCTCAGAGAAAAGCAGAGGGACACTCAAATCATCCCCAGGGAAGTACCTGCAGGCCCTTCCCCACCCAGGGCATTGCTGGAGCAGCAGGACTGGGATGACTGGGACCACTGGGGTCATGTAGGTGCATCACTGGCTGGGGGAAAAGCTCCACATCCATCCGTGACCTGTTAGCAAATAGCTAAAGAGTTTTATTTGCTCAGTTACCCATTATCCTAATTAGTTTATTAGCTGCTTCCCACTGGGGAGGACAGAGCTGGCTCCTCATGCCACTAATTAGCAGCACAGGTAGAGACTTTCTGCAGCAAATGAGGCAGCTCCTCTCTGCCTGCTAGCCCAGCCCTGCTCCTTTTGGGGAGCACAGAGGCAGCAGTTATGGAGATGTAGGGAAAACACCCACAAACTGGAGGGTGCTGGAGGGCGGTACAGCACTTGGCATCTCAGTGGCATTCCCTTTTCCAAAATATCCCCATTTTGTACCAGGTCCTGTCCTAACTGGAGCTTTCCCAAGAGGCTGGAGGCTGAACTGCACACTCAGCTCCAGAAACTTGGGATTTAAGCCTATTATTCTAAAAGATGCTCTAGCAAGTGCCTTTGAGGATTTGGCTTTGATATACCTCAGCACAACTGCATCCAGGGAAGATTCCCTGCAGAGTCTGCAGAGCAATTACATTAGGAAGGACTAGCCTGGTCTTAGTCCCTCCTGGGTACATTCAAAGCATTTCTTCTTTCCTGGGGCCCATGGAGTTATTTGTTGATTTATTTCTCAGCCAGGAAAAGTGAACCTCTTTCCTCAGCTGAAAAAGAGGCAGATCCCAGCCAAGATCCCAGGCACCACAACTCACAGTTTTTCCCCTGGGTTGCAGGATGGGTTTAGAGGCAGCAGCTTGGTGGGGTCTGGTAGGTGCTGCCCAAGGGTGCCCAGCTCTCCCTAAGGATGTGATCCAGCCCTGTGTTAGGATCTGATTATGAGAGATGCCTCTCCCTGAACTGAGGTGCAAAGGAGACAAATGCTGAAGTAAATAATACAGATTTTATTAGCAATCAGTGTGAGGTAGAGAGAAAGAGAGAAAAGAGTGGGGACAGAAAAGGAGAGAGCACTCTTGTTTTGAGCTGGTGGTTTCTTGTGTTGGTGGTTGTGAATCTCCCCCTGCCAGAATTGCCTCTCACCCAGTCAGAGCTGATTCAGCACAGTTGCTGAATTACTTCTATTAGTTTCTTCTTTGTCTTGGGAGTTCTGCCAAATGTCCTTGTGGCCTGTAAATTCTGTATTCTTTGTGCCCACTATCAGTGGTACATCCTTTTTCCTAAGCCTTGTTAACTTCCCCCTAGGCCTGAGATCATTGGAGCTTGTCCAGCCCTAAACTTTAACGAGGCCTAACACCCCAACAGTAGTACTTCCTTTCTACAGTCCAAGTCCTGGCTATCTAGGGAGGAATGTGATATTTGGGGGTGCTCTTTAACTCCTTACACACTGTTCCCATCCCAATCTCCATGTGGATTCTGGCTCTGCCCTGGTCACACTGCATTGGAGATGTTCATTGGAGACTGAATTTTGGGTGGGATAATCTGCACATGCTTGGGAGGACAAAACAGTACCAAAGAATGAAAAAACCTAACCCAGTTTTATGGAGGAACTTTGTTATGCTCAGGAAAAGAGCTGTGTTTATCTTTCCAGCACAGCCCCGGGGTTAGTGGGAGCCTGTGACAGGGGCTCTATCGGCAGTGAAAAAGCAGCTTTTTCCTACACAAAATAAATACAGAAGCTTCCTTTCCCCTCGATAAGGGGCTGGTGATGGCCTGTCTCTGCAGCCAGTGGGACCCCAGTCCTGGCAGGCCCTGCTCTGTCCCATTGAGCTCCAGGATCCAGCCCCACTCCTCCCTGCTCCCGCAGGCTGGTCTGGGATCTGCATTGCCCCAGCTGTCCTTCATCCCTCTGGCCCGTTTCCACAATGTGGGTTGGGGACAGGGCTCCTGGGGGGGAGCTGAGGTGTCCTGCAGACACGTTTGGGGTGGCCGTTGGCATCCCCAGCAGCCTGGCTTGGGTGGGCTCGTTGCTCTCCCTGGATGTCACATCTGTGCCATGCCTAGGATGGGGACGGGAGCGGGGCCAATTGCCTTTTTAAGAAGGACACAGGGCAGGGGACCTTGGGGTGGCTTGACTGTGCCTTGCCTTAATCCCAAGGCATGTAAACTGCAGGGGCTATTTTCTCCCTGTCCCACCCCCCTCCCCATCCCCATCTCTTTGATTTTCCCAGCAAACGAGCACTCAATTTAAAACAAACAAACAAAAAAATGTATTTCAGAACCAGCAGCCCATTCCTCACCAAATAAGGCAGATGATTTTTTTCTTTTTTTTTGGATCTGAGCTTGTGAGTGTCCCTTTAAGCAGCCCTGGGCACCAGGCTCTCTGCTTTGCCATCCCCAAATCCTGCCGGCTGTCCCCAAATCTCGCTGTCCAAAGCCTGGACGGCCGAGCCAGGAGTGGGGCTCTGGCTCTGGTGCTGCACCGACAACGCTGCACTGCTGCTCCTGCAAGCAAATCCTTTATTTTTTTCCCTCTCTTCGTCCTCCCCGAATGCCAGTGACCTGCTCCCAGGAGGCTGCCCAGCTGAGGTACGAGCATCTCCCCTCGGACACACAACTTCTATTTCTCCAGCCGAGCTCAAGCCACGCTTGCAGCATGGAGGGACCCCCAGGACCCCCTCACCGGGTCTGGGGGTGCCATGTGAGGGGCTGCTTTTGCAACTCGGCCAGGCCTATTCCTTCACTCCAGCTCCTGTTTGTCTCACGGACAGACAGCTCTGCCCGAATTGATGCTTGGGAGAAGTTAATTACAGCTTGTTCCTGCTGCAGCCGGGCTCCACTGCAGCTCCCATGCCTGGCTGATGCTCCGGGGAATTGGAGGGGGGTCCTTGCATTTCCCACTTGCTGCTGGCAACCGAGTGCCGAAGGGCTGAAAGCCGAATCCGGGCTCTTTTTTTTTTTTTTTCTTTTTAGCAAAGATTGAGTGCGATTTCATTTTAGGAGGGATTTCCTCTCCCCCCAGTGTGGCAGTGTGGCCAGGGCAGATGGGGGATACTATGGACCGGCTGCTCTCCATTCAGTGAGGTTTGAGGGCCAGGGGAGGGCTGGGACTCCCCCTTTTGAGTGGAGGCATTAGGACACTAAACTCTCCGCGCCGGCGTCACCTTTCGGGGAGGGCAAAGGACCAGGGACACGAAGGCAGGGTTGGGTGCGCAGCGCCGGGAGGGTTCCAGCGGCTCCATCCCCGCTCCGAGCTGCAGCATCCCTGCGGGGGTGCTCCGGGGGGGCTGCAGGGGCTGAACGCCGCTCTGTCTCCCCCCCCATCCCCGCAGGCATCAACGCCCAAGCGCGGAAGCTGCAGCGGCACCGGGCGCGGGGGGCCCGGCGGGCGGCGGGGGCTGAGCGG
>VXBI01004607.1:0-79924 GCA_013397375.1 Toxostoma redivivum | reverse complement strand
CGGGCAGGGAGCGGGGCCGGGGCCGGCAGCGGGGCCGGCAGCGGGGCCCGGCTCCAGCGGCACTGCTCCACCCTGCCCGGCAGCCCGGCGGCGGCGCGGAGCGGCGGCGGCAGCAGCATGCGGTACTCCCTCTACCAGTCCCCGCACCTCCTGCTCCTGCAGGGCTACAGCCAGCAGCATGTAAGCACCGCGCCGCCTCCTGCGCACCCCCCGCTTCTCTCCCACCCCACAAAGCCCCCAAAGGGGAGCGGGGCTGCTTGCATGGCCGGAGCTGCTGGGGTCGAGGGAGGTGGTGGTGGTTGTGGTGCGGATGAGCATCCTTTAGAAAATGGGCTTGGGACTTGCAGCCTTGTCCTCGAGTCTGTCCCCAGCCTGTCCCCAAGTACGGGAACACGGAGGCAGCAGCTGTGATCCCCTGCAGTGCCCCAGAGGGATGAAAGGTGATCCCCGAGCAGCATCCCTGCCCCAGCCCAAGGGAATGCTGGTTCTGCGGGTAGTGGCTGAGCTGCCCCGTCCCCTGTCCGGCTGCTTCCTTAGCGGCAGATGGAATCAGGGGCTGCAGAGAAAACAGTGCGTTTGCTGGAGGCACTTGGAAAACTGCGAAGGACAGGGTCGGCTCTTGCAGTTAATGGCTCCTTTGTGCCCGTTGAGTAGTCGGCTGTTCCAAGTTTTTGGCAGGGTGGCACCGGCACTGCAGCCATCCTGTTCGTGCTGCTGGGGAAACTGAGGCACGGGGTGGTCCCCTGAGCGTTCTCGGGGTGCTCGGGCAGGCTGCAGGGAAAGGCAGGGCCGGGGTGGATGCTCTGACCGGGGTCCCACTGTCCCCCCTGGCAGGGGGTGCAGGCATCGCTGCAGTCTGGGGGGAGAAGGTGGGAAGGAAAAGCAGCTGCGGCAGGGATGAGGGGGAGAGGTGGAGGGAGAGCTCCTTCTGCCCAAAGCAGCCCCTTTTACTGCATGCCCGAAGTCATTTATTGGCGTGCCCAAGGCAGGGTTTGCTGCTGTCCTGCTTGGCAGCGAGTAGAGTTAAAAAAAGAAATGTTTTTGCCGTGCAAANGGGCCGAAGGGCTGAAAGCCGAATCCGGGCTCTTTTTTTTTTTTTTTTCTTTTTAGCAAAGATTGAGTGCGTTTCATTTTAGGAGGGATTTCCTCTCCCCCCAGTGTGGCAGTGTGGCCAGGGCAGATGGGGGATACTATGGACCGGCTGCTCTCCATTCAGTGAGGTTTGGGGGCCAGGGGAGGGCTGGGACACCCCCTTTTGAGTGGAGGCATTAGGACACTAAACTCTCCGCGCCGGCGTCACCTTTCGGGGAGGGCAAAGGACCAGGGACACGAAGGCAGGGTTGGGTGCGCAGCGCCGGGAGGGTTCCAGCGGCTCCATCCCCGCTCCGAGCTGCAGCATCCCTGCGGGGGTGCTCCGGGGGGGCTGCAGGGGCTGAACGCCGCTCTGTCTCCCCCCCCATCCCCGCAGGCATCAACGCCCAAGCGCGGAAGCTGCAGCGGCACCGGGCGCGGGGGGCCCGGCGGGCGGCGGGGGCTGAGCGGNCTGGTTCTGCGGGTAGTGGCTGAGCTGCCCCGTCCCCTGTCCGGCTGCTTCCTTAGCGGCAGGTGGAATCAGGGGCTGCAGAGAAAACAGTGCGTTTGCTGGAGGCACTTGGAAAACTGCGAAGGACAGGGTCGGCTCTTGCAGTTAATGGCTCCTTTGTGCCCGTTGAGTAGTCGGCTGTTCCAAGTTTTTGGCAGGGTGGCACCGGCACTGCAGCCATCCTGTTCGTGCTGCTGGGGAAACTGAGGCACGGGGTGGTCCCCTGAGCGGCCTCGGGGTGCTCGGGCAGGCTGCAGGGAAAGGCAGGGCCGGGGTGGATGCTCTGACCGGGGTCCCACTGTCCCCCCTGGCAGGGGGTGCAGGCATCGCTGCAGTCTGGGGGGAGAAGGTGGGAAGGAAAAGCAGCTGCGGCAGGGATGAGGGGGAGAGGTGGAGGGAGAGCTCCTTCTGCCCAAAGCAGCCCCTTTTACTGCATGCCCGAAGTCATTTATTGGCGTGCCCAAGGCAGGGTTTGCTGCTGTCCTGCTTGGCAGCGAGTAGAGTTAAAAAAAGAAATGTTTTTGCCGTGCAAAGGTGCATGGGGGACAGCTGGGACAGCGAGGGGACAGCTGGGGACAGCGGGAGGCTGCAGCACTCACTGCATGGCAGGGAGGACGGTCCCTTCTCCCCCCTGTCCGGTTCATGCTGCGTCTCCTCGCTTGGCAGGACAGCCTGGTTTACCTGCTGAACCGCGAGCAGCACACGGTGGGCCAGAGGACACAGGCGAGCAAGCCCAGCATCAGCCTGTCAGCCCCGGACATCCTGCCCCTGCACTGCACCATCAGGAAGCTCCGACCTTCCCGGCACCGCTCGGAGGAGAAGCTGGTGCTGGAGCCCATCGCCGGCGCTGGCATCTCTGTCAACTTCGCTGAGGTGGCCCGGACGGTGGTGCTGCGGCACGGGGACCTGCTGTCCCTCGGCCTCTATTACCTGCTCCTCTACAAGGACCCCATGAAGGCGCAGCCGCTGCCGGCGCAGACCCTGCTGAGGCTGCGAGCCCTGCACCCCGAGGGTCCCCACGTGTGCGGGGCGTGCGGCAGCCTGCTGAAGGACAAGGACCCTGCTGCCAAAAAGCGCGGCCCCTCGCCCGCCGGCGGCCCCAGGACGCCCCGCAGGAGGCTGCAGCTGGAGTTCGAGCCGGCGGCCGAGGATGTGCTCCTGCGGCGCATCATGACCCTGATCGAGCCTGGGGGGGATGACCACAAGCTGACACCCGCCTTCCTACTCTGCCTCTGCATCCAGCACTCAGCCACCAACTTTGAGCCAGGAGACTTCGGGCAGCTGCTGCTCAAAGCGGCCAAAATGATCCAGAGGACGGTGTGGGTCAGTCAGCGGTGGGATGGGGTGTTTGTGGGGTGGGGGTGTTGCTCAACCCCTCCCTGGGGCTTCTCAGCCTGGTCTCTGGTGGCAGCGAGTGCTGCTGGGGGTGATGCTCGTGCCACCCCATGGCACTGGTTTTTACTGTGCTTTCCCCTTCTCTCCCTGCCCAGGAGCGGACGCGGGAGCTGGCTGAAAAGCAATCCCAGCAGTAAGTGTGAGCCTCCTTGTTTTGCCTCAAAACGGGCAGAATTCAACCTGGTTCTTCCTCCATGAGTGAGAGAAGTGTGTGGCTGGTAAACACACACTCCCAGCCTGTCAGCAGTGATGCATGATGAGTTTTCCTGCTAAATCCCACGCATTCTGCTCTCTGGTCCTTTAACCACAATGCCTGCACAGAATGTGGGGGTTTGGAAAAGCTTGGGAGGGAGTAGGACCTGCAGCAGCTCTGGGGTTTTCTCTGATCCAAGACCTGACCAAGGCTTTGCACTTGTGGCTTCAGCCCTGAGTGATGTAGTAGGAATGTCCCTTATGTGTGAGCCTGACCTTCCTCATGCTGGAGACCCCTCAGTGGAGCTGAGATGGAGCTGGCATTGCGTGTGTGCATCCAGGGGTGGTGGCACAGGGTTGCCAGTGCTGGGAGCATTCTGGGACAATCACAGTGATGCAAGGGGCTGACTTCCCAGCCATTTCCAAAATCCCATCTCTAAACCAGTATCTGGAGAAATTGTAGGTGCTTGCTCCTTTGGGATAAACTTCAAGGATGCTTCCCAGGTCCTTCCTATAGAAGGAAAAAGCAGTTTAGCAGTTGAGAAATTTCCAAGATGCTTTTTATTTTATTTTGCACAGCCCAGGGCACGTGAGCTGGGTTTAATTGTCCAGAGCTGGCAGGAGCAGCACATACCTCTGGGGAAGCCACGAGTATTTAGTGCAGTTCATCTGTATTAGGGGAAGTCTCCCTCAAAAGTGGCACCCCACAAAGGCCAGGTGTCCTTGGTCAGCGTGATCCCCACAGGGTCCCCATTGCCACCCCACAGAGCAGAAACCACTGAATTTTTCCTTGTAAAGGGTCGTTCTAAGGGGAGTGCTGGACTTAGGGCTGCGGGGGTGTGAAAGCTCTCTGGCACTGCCCCAGGCTGGCTGTTTTCTCCCCAAAAGCCTGAATAGGAATGCTGAGGAGCAGCAGGTGTAACATCTGCTGTGTCTCCCCAGCCAGGACCCTGCCACCCTGTCCCGCTTCACCATCACAGACCTTCTCCCAGACCTGCAGCACATTATCTTCTGGATGGCCAATGCCATCGAGATCCTCTACTTTGTCCAGCAGAAATCGCCCACCTACATCCAGAGCATGGAGGAAGAGCTGGACATCAAAGGTAAGTCTGGATGCAGCATCCTGCCTGTTTTTCCAGCTGGAGCAACTCTGCTCTGCTAATCCCCAGTCACAGGTGGTGGTCAGTGCCCTCGAGATGCTCCATTAACCCTCCATAATCCTCAGCAGCAGGGACATCTCTGTGCTGTGGGCTGGGGAAATCTGTGGGAGGAGCAGCCTCACATCCTGCCGTGGTGCTGCCCAGCTTCAGAGCCAGGTTGTGTTGTGTTGACACACAGGTATCCCCTGCCACCACAGCAGCTTGTGGTAAATGCCCCGGGGAACTTTCTTTACCCTGGATTTGCAGGTGGCCCTGCAGAACTGCTCACTGCTGAGCCTGTGTTAATGCCAGCAAAAGAAAAAAAAAAAAAAAGATAAAAAGGTATTAAACCAGCCTCAGAAACTTTCTGGTCTATGCAAACAGTTTAAATGTTCTTGGGCCAGGCAGGAAGAAAGGTGCAGCCCCGAGATGCCAGCAGTGATGGGAGCTGTGGGGGATGGCAGGTGGGAGAATCCGTGGGGATGATACAAACCTGGAAATCCCAATAACCCACACCCTGGGAATTTGGGGGCCTTGCTGCTGCAGGTTTGCTCCCCCATCCTCCTCTCCTCCCTGCAGGCTCCAAGGAGTCTCTGTTCTCCTCGACCATCACGGCCAGCGAGGAGGCGATGACGGTGCTGGAGGAGGTGATCATGTACACCTTCCAGCAGTGTGTCTACTACATCTCCAAGGTACCGTGTCACACGGGGCCAGCACGAGCATCCCCAGGGCTGTGCAGGAGGGGTTTTTTAAAGCTTTTACTTCTTGGCAGTTGCACCACGCTGAGGTGTTTTCCTTCGGGCTGAAGTGCCCCGATTTTTGGTCGCAGCCCAGGAAAAGTATTGAATTACTGCGGCGTGTTTCCTTGTCTGCAGTGCAGCGGCTCGGGGGAGGTGTTTGGGGAGGGCTGCTTGGCTCGGGCCAGCGCGGCATAATGGTGTGATTCAGGGCGTGATGGAAAGGGGCCCCTGGCCCGCTGGACCGCGAGAGGCGGGCGGCAGCGGCGAACAGAGCGCGCAGTGTGCGGCACAGAAAGGCTGCCCTGTGCAGGACGGCTCCCCGGCCACTGGCACCGGCACACGGGGCTGCTCCTGCACCGCTCCAGAGCGGCACCTTCCTCCCCTGCACCCTCCTCCCCTTCCCTTTGCCCTGGCAGAAGTGAGTGCAAGGCACTGCTCTCCCATTTAAGCAATAGGGAAAATCGTCCCCATCGATCCTGACTTTTCTTTCACTCTCTTGCCCAGCTCGTTGGTTGCTGCCCCGGTTCACATCAGATTTTGCAGATTTTAGCTGGCATCACACACCGTCTCTTCCAACTGCTAAAAGTGACCAACACGTTAATTTTTATAAATTTTTTTAACTTTTGCACAACACTGGAGCCCATGGAGGCAGGGGGTGAATAGGAGCAGCCCCTTGCTGGGGCAGCGCTGTCACAGGGGAGGTGAAGGAAAGGCTTGGCTCGTGCAAAAAACAGAAAAACCCAACAAACTGAGTCTGCTGTGAACTTGCTGCTCTCCCTGCAGTGTCTGTACGTGTCGCTCCCTGCCCTGCTGGAGTGCAACCCCTTCCAGAGTGAGTGCCGGGAGAGCTNCCCGCCGCTGCCCGAGGAGATCCGCAGGGTGGTGCTCATCTACCAGGCTGTGCTGGACCTGCTCCACCAGTACGAAGTGCACCCCGAGATCACCTCCCAGATGTTCGCCTACCTCTTCTTCTTCTCCAACACCTTGCTCTTCAACCAGCTCCTGGATAAGGGTCAGTCCTCCTTAAACTGGGTAACACACAGAGGATTGAGTTATTGGGATGCCCTCCAGTCCATCCCAGTACCACCTTTAGGGCTACAGGAAGGAGGGGGCTGGAGATGGGCAGGTCTCAGCATTGTTACAGGGAGGTCAAGCACAGACCCAGTGCTGGCTCCTGGGTCCCCATTCCCAGGAGAGGCTAAACCCCACAAGGATCCCATTCCACTGCCCCTTTGAGCCTGAGCAGAGGAGGCTGAGGGCAGTTAATAGGGGCAGCTCATTAATAAACTACAGCAGCCTGAGGTGCTCATTAGCCTTCATTAACACAGTTGCCCTGTTGTAAGTGCTAGGCAAGGTCCAGCCACCACCAGGAATCACAGCCACAGGATGCTGGGGACATTTATCCAGAGCAAGGGGACAGAGGGGCTGTTCCCTGATATGGCTGATGGATGCTTTGCCTCCTCAGGCTCCTCTCTGGGCTGCTACCACTGGTCTCAGGGGGTGAAGCTGCGGGCCAGCGTGCGGCTGCTCCTGGAATGGCTGCGCAGTGCCGGCTTCGAGCAGCTCGCCCAGCAGTTCTTCGCCAAGCTTGCCAGCGTGGCCAACCTGCTGGCCATGCCCGGCTCCCAGCTGGTGCAGGTGAGGGATGCCCAGCCTGGGGCTTGTGGCATTGGGTCGGGCATGGGCAGGAGAGTGCCTGCTCGGTGTCTGGGGGATCCCTACATTGATGTGTCCGTTCTGCAACCTGCCTCCAGCTGCCCTTTCCCAGGGTCCCTAGGTGGGCAGTAACCAGGAGAGGATGTTCTGGTTCTCTCCATCTTGCCCGACCTCTCCCTCCTGTGCCCTTTGCAAGCTCCTGCTCCTCAGAGGAAGCAGTTTCTCACCTCTGCCATTGCTTCCTGCTGTGTCCCCTCACACAGATGACCTGGCCATCCCTGCGAGCTGAGTTCCCAGCGCTGAGCCCTGCACAGCTGCACCGGGTGCTGAGCCAGTGCCAGGCAGTGATGGATGTGGGCTGCATCTCAGCATGGCAGCCCAGTGAGGAGGAGAGCCCAGCCACCTTCCAGCCTGGTGAGTCCTGGTCAGCCTGCTCCAGTCACAAACCACATGGGTAATTCCCTTCCCCTTCCTGGGTGTCCTGTAGTAACTTCAGCAGTTGGTAATAACCATAGCCACAGAATTCAGATATTGCAAAGGATGCAAATTACATGAGGCTTTTCCTGCTGGGACACTGCACGTGTCTGAGAGCTGGGAGGCAGGAGTGGGGTGCAGCCCAGCCAGTGCTCCATCCCTCTGCCTTTCAGATGAGATGCTGGAGTCCTTTGACAACCACCCACCCATCATCCTGCCCAGTGGAGGCTTCAAAGTGGACCTGGAGGTGGAGACATTGGATGACAATATCTACAGACACCTTCTGTACATCCGCCACTTCCTCTGGAGCCTGCAGAGCAGGAGTCCCCACACCAGCGAGGGGCCAGGCTCAGCACTCCCAAAGGTAGCCTCTATCCCACAGGGGAGTTGTTCCTCTCCTGGGTGGGCAGGAGGGTCTTGGGTCCCTCTGCAAACTCTTCCAAACCCAGTGCCGAGGGTTTGCTTCCCTTGCCTGCAGCCTGGAGCTGTGGCAGTGCCCTCATGGAGAGCTTCTGGAAGGATTAGTGCTGCTAATCCTCCAGCATGGGGGGCATGGGAAGGTGAGCTGGAAGGACAGATTCTTCCCAGCAATCTCGTAAGCAGGGAGGAAGGGGAGATGTCTGTGGGCAGTGCTCCCCTTCTCCCTGTGTGTTCCTTGTCCTCCCTGTGCTGCACCCTGCCCATCCCCAGCAGCCAGGCTTGCAGGAAAGCACTAATTAGCTAATGCCTATAAAGCACAGGGAGGGTGATAAGTGCTGTGGGTACTAAGCTCAGCTGCCATGCGGAGGATGTCCCTCCAGCAGGTCCCCTTGTCCTGTCCCATGCTGTCCCCATTCCCTGCAGCACTCACAGGCACTGCTGCCTCCTACTCGAGCCCCATTGCCCAGCCCTTGGAGCACAGGAGGAGCTGTGCTACCCCAGTGTCCTCTTCCAATGGGATCCCGCAGCAGGGACATGACCAGGAGTCCCCTCCTGGCTGGCTGTAAACATCCCCAGCACGACCCTGGCCACCAAACTGGGGTGTGGGAGCTGTGCTGGGATGCCAGGACAAGCCTGGCAGTGTCTGAATTGCCACGGCTTTGGATGGTTCTGGCAGCCAGGAAAGCACCAGGGCGGTGGGGTACAGATAAGGGGTGAACAGCACACACAGGGGGTCCCACAGCATTTTCCTCCTTCTTAAGAAAGAGGCATGCACGACGCCGGAGGTGCTGGAGGTGAGCGAGATCCCGGTGGCCGCCCTGGGGAGCACCATAGCCCAGGAGGATTATTGCTCCCTAGGGGGCTGTGCCGAGCCAGAGGGCAACCCCCAGCTCTGCCTGGCCACCAGCGCCTGCCCCTGTGAGCCCCCCGCCGGCGAGCCACAGCTCCAGGAGAAGCTCAAGCAGCTGCAGCTGGGCAGGAGCCCGGTGCCCAAGGCGCCCACGGACTCCTCCTGCCTGCTCACACCACCCACCACCCCCCTGAACTTCGACTCCGGCAGCCCGGAGTCCCCGCAGGGCACGGGCAAAGGGCTGCAGGACCCCCGGAGGAACGGCATGAACGGCACCAAAGGCAGCACCCCCGAAGGTACCGAGAGCTGGCGCTGCCCCGGGGCTGTGGGGCTGCGTTTGGGCCGTGCCAGAGCCGTAAGCCGCTCTCTCCGCTGCCAGGCTGCTCGCCGACCCCCTATGACTACCCCACGCCGGAATCTTCCAGCCGCAGCTCCGCCACCGACGACTTCTGCTACGTGTTCGTGGTGGAGCTGGAGAGGGGACCCATCGGGCTGGGGATGGGGCTGATCGACGGCGTGGTGAGTTCTCAGCTGATGCCCCTCACACCCCTGGTTTATACGCCAAGAAAAGCCAAGAAGCTGATGGCTTCCCAGGGAGCTAGGCTGCTTCTCCTGGGACAAGGAGGCACAGAGGGATCTCTCAGTGGATCTCTTCTCGTAGGTCACTGTGCTGTGCATGCAAAGTCCTGCAGCTGGGAAGAGCAAACAGGCTCAGCTCTTTTGTGGAAAGAAAATGACTCAGCCGAGGTCTTTCCTCCACCCTTCAGCGGTGGCACAAGACGCAGAGAGGAGCAGGGAGGCTCACAGGGTGTCAAAACAGCTCCTCCTCTGCATAAGGAGGATTGTGGCATTGTGGGGTGGATAATCTTTTTAAATGGCCTTTCACAGCTGTGCTGTTGGTCAGCAGGAAACAGAGTATCACCGAGCCCTGGGACAGTGTGAGCAAAGCTCCCATCCCAACATGGCTGCAAGCTAACAATGCTTTACTCTTAATTAAATTGAACAAGAGCAGATTGCCTCCACTTCTCCTTTCTGTGTATAAATTGATATAGAACTAAAGGATCACATTTCCTTCCTGTTACTGTTAGCACCATCCCCATCATGTTCCCAAGCATCTCCAAGGTCCCACTTGCCATCAGGCTTGGTTGTGAGCCCTGGGGGAGAGTTACCCTGCCTGGGGAGCTCAGCCCTTTGGGACCACAAATCTTTGTGTCCCTTTTTTTTTTTTCTCACTGCTTTCCCCTGCCCACAGCACACCCCTCTGTGCTCCCCGGGGATCTACATCCGCACGCTGATTGAGGACAGCCCCGCGGCTGCTGACGGCAGGCTCTCCATCGGGGACCGCATCCTGGCTGTCAACGGCACCAGCCTCATCGGGGCAGACTACCAGAGGTGAGCCTCACCTCACAGAGGGCTTGGGGTGGTGCCAGCACTGCAGGAGTTACTGTCAGGTCCAGGTTTCCAGCTGTTTTGCTCTGAGAGTGGCCAGCGCTGCAGTCCTGAGCGAGCTGCAGGGAGAGGAGTGACCTGACACCAGAGGGGGGAAGGCTGTGGGTTTGGAAGAGGGATTATGGAGCAACAACTGGGGAGCATATATGGGAAATTAATTAGAGCTCCAGAGGCTGGTCTTAGCAATGCAGATCTGCTCCAGTCCCATCCCACCCCAGGTTTCCTTTTGAAGGTGGTGGGATGGGGCAGCTCAGAGGCAGGGGCCAAGTGCCATAGCACAGAGCAGCTTTGGGCTTGTTTGCCCTCATTCTGGCACCACAAACCTGGAGGCCAAGCCCTCCACAAAGCTACAGGCAGGAGAGAAACAGCCCCTGCTTGTAGGCCTGAACAGGCACAGGTGATTGGCAAAAGAGGGGGTGTTTTGTGAATGTCCATGACTTGGCAGGCTTCTGAGGGGGCCAGAACTCACCTCTGTCCCTGTTGCTGCTCCCTGCAGTGCCGTGGACCTCATCCGCTCCGGAGGGAAAAAGCTGCGGTTTCTGGTTGCCAAGTCCGACATTGAAGTAGCCAAAAAAATCAGTTCCAGCTCCTCTTCCTCTTAGTCCTTGTGGTACAAGGATCCTTCTGCAGCAGCTTGCGGCTACAGCTCTGGTTAAGGCAGACCTCAGGGAGCCTGGAGTGCAAGAGGGAGGACCAGGACTCCACAACAGCCCTCGATGTGCTTTTGGACATTTTGCCCCTGCACTGCAGCAGATGAAAGGACACACAAAGATGGTGCACACTTCTCCCACTGCACTGGCTGGGAGCATCATTCCTGATCCATTGCCCAGCCTCACCTTATACCCAGTGTCATCCTTCTCAGGAGCTTTCCTGTTCCTTTGTCCCCTCTGGCAGGGGGAGGGAAGGGGATGCTCCCAGCACAGGGACTTGTAGGCAGGCTCCTCAGTTCCTCTAGGCTAGCAGCACTGTGTGATATTTTATGCTGGCAGGCAGAAGGCTTGAAATATCTTTGTGTTTTGAAGAGAACACATGGGGGAGGCCCGGGCTTCACTGTGGCAGTGGCCACTGAGGTGCTGGCACATCAGGCTGGAAAAGTGTGCCCAGCTCTGGGGGTAGTGAAGGCAGCACAAGCACCCAGGAGTGGGATTCCACACAGGATGCATTGCCAGGAGTTAATTCCCCTGGTGCCACTAGCTCAGGTGCTTTTCTGCTGCTGGGCTGCAGCCCTGCCTCAGGATGGGAAGCAGCTACAGCAAGGGCTGACACCACCAGCAGTTCCTGAGAGTCCTGGGGAGAGCTCCCTGCAGAGGAAGACTCCCTTGCCCTTGCTCCATGGATTTACTGCCTGGCTCTGGCACCACGATCCCAGCTGAAGGCTGCCAGGACTGATGGCAGAATGCTCCCACAGAGGATTGGTGCCACCAGGAGCCTGAGTGAGCCCAGCAGTACTCGGCACTGCCACCAGCCCAGGCAGACAAATGACAGCTTGGTACCACGTCCTGCTCCTCCTCCTCCAGCTTCGCCAGCCCATTGCAAGGCCACCCTGTTTCGTGTCCTGCTCGGAGCATCTCCCAGGTGTGTGCTGCTGAAATGCCGACAGGTGATGATGGACAGCAGAGACTCCCTTTGGGAGGACTTAGGAATATCCCAGGAACCGCTCTGCTGCCGATCCCAGTGTCAGCTCAGCCGAGGGTTCAGCTCCATCGTGTGGCTGCCCTGGCCTCTGCACACCCGGCCTCCTGCCCGCCGAGTCCTCCCTCTGCTTTTAGCACCATTAACGGGATAAACCCGACCTGATTTCCACATATAGACAGATACTGAGACCTAGTTTAGCCGAACTCTATTAAAACAGCCTGCAGCAAAGCCCTCCATCACACCCTGCACGATCCAGGCTCTGGCAGTGGATCGGATACAACATGGCATCTCACAACAATAGTGCTCTGAGGATTGTCATGCTAAAACTGGATTGGCTTTAATTACGCCTGGCTGCTGTAGTTTTGGTTCCTGTGCTTAGTTTTGTACGTTGCAGGAGGAGAGAGATGTCAAAACACTCCATGCAAGGGAAATGCTCCACTACTGGATTTCAATGCAGCCTGGCCTGCTTTTCTGGGCAAGATGGACCAGGCACCTTCACTGAGACACGAGTGCCTTGCTGCTCTGCTGGGCCATGCTCACAGCCCTGGCCTGAGGTGCTGCCCCAGCAGGGACTGGGAGCAGTGCATCCTCCTGCCACTGACTCAGCTCTACCAGGCAGGTGAGCAAAGGCTCAAGGCTCCTGGTGATTCACTTCACTTCCTATCCAGTAGGTATGCTGGCCTGTCATCTTCCACAGAACTTGAAATGGGCTGCCTAAAGCCCCTAGGCAAACTGCATGCACTCCTTACTCCCCTCTGGCCTGGAGCCAGGACTTGGGGAGAGGCTTGGTTTGCACTAGACAGTGCTGGGGCTGCATCTTGGCACGTTCCAGTAGTATCAGTGCAACCCACTGAGCACCCCTGGAGCTGGAAAACAGCCCCAGGGCTGTGTGTCGCTCACAGTGCAGTCAGGTATTGAAACAGACTGTAAATAAACCCTGCTATTTACTAAGTGTGCATGAGGGCTGGCTTCTCCCAGGAGGAGCAGTGGGATGGACTGACTTCCCTGTGTGTTAATATGTACAGCTGAGATGTGTATAAAGCTCTGGTGCAGATACTGAGCACAGCATGGCGCCTGTTGGACACAGTGGATGTTAAGAAATGCTCTGTGTCAACAATAAACTGGATCAATAAATCTCTCTAAGCCCTGCTCTGGCAGCTGTCTCTTGGATCTTTCCGTGTTCACTCCAGTGGTGAGACACAAGAGCAGTGAGGGCTCCCAGATGGGATGGAATCAGTCCTGCTTCCTCCAGTTCACACAGGCCTTTGCAAGGAGAGGCAAGAAAAGCAGCACATGCAGGTGTAGTGAGGGGAAAGGGGAGGAGAAACAAAGCAGAGAAAGTGAGGGAAGAAGTACATCTCCAAAGGGACAGGGTGTGCTGGCAGGGTATTAATGTACCATTCTCTCCTGCAACATTTGCACAAATCCACCAGGATTTTCAATGCATACTCATCAGGAAGGGATAAGACAAGCTTAGGAGATAAAAAAGCAACAGGCACTAGGACACTGAAATACAAACAAAAAGCTTCAGACCAGAAGAGCAGCCTCAGCTCTCCTTATTCCTGTTCTCTGTTTCAGTCACAATCATTTGTTCCTCTTTCCCAGTTAAGATCAGGGCCTCAGCCTTGAGTGTCAGCAGTGTCCAGTGAGTTACTCAGAAACCTCCTGCCCTCACACTGGCATGGAGCCTGCAGTAGGCTCCAGGAACTGGGTGACCATCCTCAGGGCCAAAGGGAGGGAGTCATTCACCTCCCTCTGAAAGCGTGTGCTGGCCAGGGGTGGGGTGAACACAAACTGAGCCACGCTGGGCATTTTCAGCAGGTTCATGAGCTCAGTTGCCCGTATAAGGATCTCCTCAAGGTCCTCCTCACAGTAAACAGAGGTGACAGCAGGGCTCTGTACAAATGTCCTCATCTTGGACAGGAACATGGACACTCTGCAGGAGAGAAGGACACAGATATCAGTCAGCAGGACCTTTCCACCCAGCCAGGTCACTACTTAAGTGTGCAAAGTCCAATAGACTAGTGCAGGTGAAGAACATTAATCAGCAGATGAATCTCACTCCTCCCAACTGTGTCCTTCCACAGCTCACCTCTGTCCTTTCTCAGTTGCCAGACTCAATTATTAATTAACACCAGCAAACCCACGTTTGGACCCATGTGATCTGCACGTTTCAACTCTTTGCTGGTGCTCACCTGGGGATCAAGTCCTGGCTGCGGGCTGCCAGCTTGGTCAAGGTGGCCATGAGGACACTGATGGCACGGGGGGCACAGCTGGGGGTGCTGGCCTGTGGCCGGAGCTGGGTGATCTCAAAGAGCACAGCCTCGAGGGTCTCGAAGAACCGCGTGATCTGCTCCACCGTGCAGCGCTTGTCATACGACACTGACAGGTACTCGCCGATAGCCCACGCCTGGGGCCAGGCACAGAGAAGGGAATGGAATGATTTTTAGGGAACAGAAAATCAGGTTAGCTAATGCTAGGAGAGAGGAGGAGAGGGAAGGTGAATGGCAGAGTGCAGCTGGAGCAGCCTGCTCACCATGTGGGTGAAGATGGCCTCCTTGCTCTGGATGTTGCTGACTGCTCCCGAGAACTCCAGGATCTCTGTGGACAGCTCCACCACGAGCGCAGGGCGCAGCCTGCAGAGCACTGCCAGCTGTGAGCCCAGCACCCTGGAGCAGAGAGAAGGGCACAGCTCAGATCAGGGAAGGTGGTGATGCCCAAAGCCAGGAGGGGCTGACAGCACCCAGCCACTGGCACGGGGCTGTATCCTCAGGATCTTCCCAGCTGGGATGAAGGTGAAGCCTTCAAAGATATGTCACAGTGGGGACCAGGTCAAAACTGAAAAGGCTCCTGGGCTGCCCTGGGCTGCCAGGAGGAAGGCGTGGGAGCTGGGCTGTGCCTCCTGTCTCATCTCACCTGTACACATCCTCTTTAAACGCTGGGATCTCATAGAGCTGGTCACTCCTCTGTAGCAGCAGCACCACCAGCTGGTTTATCAGAGACCCATCTGCAAACTGAAGGCCAGCCCTTGTTTCAGCAGTACCAGTGACATCCAGCACCCAACCCCAAAATAACCAGCCAGGTGAGACAGCTGGCAGAGAAACTGCCTGATCTAGGAGGGGAGCAGTGCTCAAAGCAGGTATCAGGCTCACTGTGCTCTCCTCTCTCTCTCCTCCACAGCTGGCTGAGAGCACAAAGTGAACCTGACACTGCTTCACAGAGCTTTTCTCTTTCTCTGCATCAAGTGGCCAGCTCTGCTTTTCACATAACAAGAGATCCCTGCAGCACAACTGGGAACCAAACTCCCCCAAAAGGACCTACCTCTGCCACCACCCTGAAAAAGAGCTCCAGTAGGACAGGGACAGTCTCTGCACACTGCACCACCCTTGGGCTGCCAGCCAGAGATCCCAGCAGCTGCCGAAGTGGAACCAGACTGTGGGCAAAAGAAGTTACTGTTGAAAGTTTGTTCCCAGTTGCCTTTCCCTATTTCCCGCAAGGCCTCTGAGTGCTGGCAAAGCTGACAGAGGGAAGAGAAATCCACCTCACACCAGCTCAGAGCAGCTGTGCCCTTCCCAGTAATCCCAGTGCTGCCTCCCAGAGCTGGATGGCTGAACCCCACTCCAGGCAGGCTCCTACCTCTCCGGGGCATCCTGGGGAGCAGACTTGGTGCGGAGGAGATACTGGAACATGCTCTTGTAGAGGGGATGGCGAAAGGCCTCCAGACACGTGGCTGGCTTCCCAGCTGGGTCACCCCCAGCCTTCTCGGAGGCAGGAAGAGCTGCTGCCCTAGCAGGGAACACACAGAATGTGCTGCACTGTGAGAACGGGCCAGGGCAGAGCTGGGATCCTCAACAGTGAACAGCAAGTTGATCTAATCCAGGTG
The DNA here is from genome assembly GCA_013397375.1 of Toxostoma redivivum. Classification (NCBI taxonomy): domain Eukaryota; kingdom Metazoa; phylum Chordata; class Aves; order Passeriformes; family Mimidae; genus Toxostoma; species Toxostoma redivivum. The sequence goes on along the minus strand of VXBI01004607.1, from coordinate 64,509 downwards.
CTCTGGAAGCCTGAGAGACAACCTGATGAGCTCAGGTCTCCCATTTTCAGGCAATAGTTCTGGACTTGCTTTTGTGTCACACTTGGGAAAGGGAAACTCTGTATCCCTCAGTCATCCAAGCCCACCAATATCAGCCTGTAGGATGACTCTCTCTTTCTAAGCACTTCAGAAAGAGCTGAAATGTCAGGAGGGCAAGGAAGAGCAGAGGTACAGCCAGTTCCAGTCCTACCCTATCTTCATGGAAACTCAAAATTCCTAAGATTTCAGGAAGAAAATTCTGTGTACTCCAATGAGAATAAAGCCAAAAATAGGGCTAAGAGCAGGAAAGGAAGAATAGGTATTTCACCTCTGTACTGAAGTGGTAGCTTATGGAAGCCCTAAACATGTGGCAATCATTTGGAGACGAAGAGGGAGAGGGGAATGGTAACAGCTCCTCGAGCCCCAAAGACAGTCCAGTACTGAAATGTGAGAGCTAGTCACCTTCTCTTCCCATGTACAACATATTACTAGGAAAACTGGTCTGACATCTGTGCAGCCTTGTGTTAACCTGACTGCAGTGATGCCTCTTGTTCTGTGACAGCTGAGGCTCAGAAGTGTGCACTGGGCTTTGGCCAGTGTTAAGATGCTGATTAACAAGTGAAAGGAAGGGAAGGTGCATTACCTCAGCTGGATGTCCAGAGCTGCTGTCAAACAGGGCAGGTCAAGCAGCAAATGGAAGATCTCAATGGTTGTGCCTGCATCCAGCAGAAATGGGAGAAGGTCCACAAACTCAGAGATCAGAGGTGGGCTGTTCCATGCCAGGAACTGCAAAGAACAAGCACAAACTGCTGCATTATCCCTGCTACTCCATCACACATCCAGACAACACCACATTGTGACCAGATGGGCTGGGGAAGGGAAAGTCACTTCTGAAAAGCAAAACCAGAGAAGTCTGAGGTTTTGGCCAAAACCCAGGAGCCTGTTAGAAGCTCAACACATGCCTCTGGCAGCTGGTTCAGTGGCGGCAAGCTGCAACTTACTAAACTTTTCCAGAAACAAAGTGCTGTGTCCTGTGTTCACTGTGCTCCCCAGCCCTCTCCAGTCCTGCCAACCCAGACTCTTCTCTCCTGGCAGGGCTAAACACACCCAGAACCTCCTTCCCTTCAAGCTCACACTTGTTTTGTAACAATCCTTCTTGCCTGTGCTCTCCCTGTCAGTGTCATGGAGGCACAGGAAGGGCTCTGGAGTGCAAAAAATGAAGTTCTAGGGCACAGAAGGGGATGTGAAGCAGGCTCTCCCCTCTGCTGCTCCAACACACTGTACCTTGAAGAGATTTGGGAAGCTCTGCCTGAATATGCTGGAGGAGTCTGTGAAGAGCTGGCTGTTGTCTTTGCAGAACTGGACAAATTCGAAGGCCAGTGATGGGTTGTGGAAGAGCTGAGCTGGGATATCAGTGAAGAGGTGTTTGTAGATGGCATCCGAGTCCACAGCTGCCAGTTTGCCTGGGAGGACACAGCCCCTTGCTGAGCACAGCCCACCCAGCAGCCCTGCCAGGGCTCCAGGGCCTAAGAGAGATCTGGCTTATGTTCCTCTAAAGAGCAGGGGAACTCCAGCTCCTGGGTCTCCTGGGGTGGGATCATCCATACCAGAGCATAGGCAAGGTGGAATAACCAACGCTGCCAGGCAGCAAACTGCCAGGACAAAAGGCTGTGCTGGAATAGGCAAGACTGGATCATGGAGGAGGGGGTGGGAGCTGAAGACTTACTGTGGTTCAGGAAGAACTGGGCAATAGGCAGCAATGCCCTGGCATAAGCGGCATCCCCACAGATCCTGCTGTGCAGGATTTTCAGGAAGGAGACAGCACGGCACACGTAGGAGGAGTCCTGTTTGCAGATGATGTCCATGATTGTCACTGCCTCAATGAGACACTGCAGGAAAGCAGAGAGTATGATTGGAATGGGGGAAGCCACAACTCCCAGAACTCGAGCCCCACCTCTGTGTACTTACAGCTTTTTGCAGGTCTCCATCATCTTTCTTCAGGGGCCCTGCCAGAGAAATGAGTCCAAGTTAAGCTTTGAGCCCACATAAGAATATGAGGCTGTCAGTTTGAGCACTAACCCCGGCTTCAGGGCAGGCAGGAATACACACTGATCCTAAATTCAGGCCAATGAGAACCAAGTTTCACAGCCTCCCCTGCAAATCAAGGAGGCAGAACATGACAGTTGCCTCCAAATCCTTCCCAACACCCCAGCTCAGGGCTGGTCAATGACTTGCCCCAGCAGCTGCAGCAGGCCCTATCCCTAGGAGCCAAACTGTGGATTCCAGGGAGTGAGATCCCAGCCCAAACATGCAGCAAAACGGAAATATTTTGGAGAACTCTACCAAGAAGACTGCCAGGAGGGCTCATGGCAAGACTCACTCCTGTTGCTCTGCTCGACGAGGCGCTGGCAGTACTCAAAGGCTTTGTCCCGCAGACGCTCCCTGGGGGGAAGCAGCTGGCCAGCTCTGGGTGTAGTGGGGACCATGGATGTCACAGCCCTGTCCATTCCTGCTTTGTCATCTACACAATAAACATCACACAGGCAGTGTCACCCACGCAGCAGCCCAGCAACAGAAAGGCAGCTGAGTGTCCCCAGGTGCAGAGTGAAGAACAGGAGGCTGAGGAAGAAGGGAATGTTACAAGAATATTAAGGAGATGCTGTCTCCCATCACCCAGGCCTTCTTTCCTAGGAATCCATAGGGCTTTGTCTGAAAACAGGAGACTCACCCAACAAATGATTCCACAAGGAAGGATCAATATGTATCAGTCAGGGGATTTAGTGATATTCCTTCCCAAGCTTTCCCTGCTCCTAGTCCAAGATCTCTGAACCCTTGCTCATATTCCTGTCACTTAGAACCATAGAATGAGAGGATGGTTTGGGCTGGAAGGGACTTAAATCTCATCCAGTTCCAAAGCCCCTGCTATGGGCAGGGACACCTTTGACTATTCCAGGTTGCTCCAAGCCTTGTTCAATCCAGCCTTGCTCACTTCCAGGGATAGGGCAGCCAAAGCTTCTCTGGGCAACCGGTGCCAGGGCCTCCCCACCCTCACAGGGAATAATTTCTTCTTAATATCTAAGAAGTTTGAAAGAGAGGAGATTTCTGGGTTGCTGATGCAGCCACCTCATATGACATCTGAGAGCACACAGACCACAGTGGCCTGCAGACCTTCAATCCCTACCTGGATTAAGGGTGTTCAGCTCCTTGCCCCCATAGCACAGCAGCCAGTTTCTCAGCATGGAGAAGGTCTGCACATTGAGCCACTGGTCCTGTGTGTAGTGCTGAGCCACTGAGAGAACTGTGAAGAAGTCTGTGGCAACAGTACCATCCACCTCTGTGATAGGAGCAGGCTGAGAGAAAAGATGCAGCAGGTCAGAGTCCCAGGGAAAGGCTAAGTGAGAGGGCAGGGAAAATCTCACTGAGCCCATGGAGACAAGGAGGACTCCTTGTTTGGGGTTCTTCAGGAGGGCAGGTATCCAGAAAGAGAAAAGCCAGCTGTTCTGGATCCTTCTCCCCAGCTGAAATACTCAACTTTGCTACTTTGAACTGGTCTCATTTGCAATCACATTTAACTCTGAAGTACAGGGTCACTAAAAGACTTTTTTCTAAAAACTACTTCAAGGATCAAAGCTTTGGCTCTACAGCTGAACTCCCAAATCTCAGAGCTGCAAATTCCCCTGCCTTTCTTTCCTATCTGTCTCAACCATGTATCCCACAAAAAATGCTGAAGAACAGCAGTGCTTCTAGGCTACTGTTTTCCAAAAGAAGGTGATTCTGGGAACCCAAAACAGCAAGTAACAGACTAACAAATGTCCTTGTGAGGTCACCACAGCAACTCAGCACTCACCTGTTTGGTTCTGGGACTGGAGAAGAAGCCTCCAGAAGGTTGAGCCATTCCTTGCTGAATGCTTGCATACCTCAGCCAGTCAGCCAGCTTTTTACTGACAACATTGGTCTGTTCTGTACAAGGGAAGTGACAGGGTCATTGCTAGATTGGGCAGAGGCCTCTGCAACGTGTCCCTGTTAACCCTCAATTGCTGTGCTTTTTCTCCAGCCTGATCACTCTCTGATCCAGCAATCCATAAGGAAATTGGTACCCCAAGGTGGATGTTCTACACTCCTCATACTACCTCAGTCAGGGAGTGAGTGCTGGAACCAAGGACTCTGATACCAGATCACTCAAGAGATACTTGTTCCTTTGTCTCCACCCACAGCTGCTATTAGGAGGAATGTGCAAAACCACTGTCACGTTATTCAGGCAGTGTCTGGCCTCAGCTCTGCAGCCAAGGGCACAACTCCCTCACTGGGAACTCACAGAAGCTGGGGCAGATGATCCCTCCTGCTCTGCCAGCCCATGCACCCAGCCCAACATTGTCCCCAAAGCTTCTCCAGCACACTGCACGAGGTACACAAACCTCACAGGAAACCCCAGAAACTCACTTTGCTCACAACTCCCCAGTATTTAAAGCCTGGAATGCTCCCCTAGGTTAACTCACCACTACCCATCCAGTGCTGCCTCTATGATGAAGAACACCTCTAGTTGTTTCAGTTGCTCTCTTGACCAGATGCAAAGGCACATCTCTGTTTCTCTGTCTCTCTTGCTCAGCTTGATGCTCTTCAGGAGAGCTACAGTTTCACACTCCTGCTGCATCTGGTGACCTCAGCTAGAGTACATGATCCTATTATACAAATCCATGGCCAGGATTTGACTGCAAGTCCCAGTCCCAGTTCTGTGTGGTGAATACATCTCACTAAGTTCCCTTTCCTTGTAGCAGAGATGTCACTTCTGACAGCAGTTTCCAACTGAGAGCCTTCTGATCACTACCCAGATCACAGCCAGGTGGCAATCTCAGCCCTTCTTATAGATTTACCTTCTGTTAGAGATTCTGGTGAAAGGCTGATGACATTTGCCAGGACAGGAAGAAGGAACCGAGCACTCTGACCCTCGGGCAGTCTTCTTTCAAGGACTTTCACAACACGCTGCCCCACAGTTGCCACTTCACTCTTATTTTCCTGAAAAATAAAGCAGATGTAAAGATAAATAATCTACCATTACTAGAGACCAATCCCAAAGTCAAACACAGAAAGAACTCACAGCACAGGGGATTTTACCACAATTTACAGAGATTCTCTGCAATTTGAATCCACAGATCTTAAACTGTGGGGCTGCTTATGTGTGTTTTTACACTGTGGAACTGCAGGACAGTCTAAAGACTGGATATGGGAGAGAGGAGCTTTGTGAGGCAGCATATAAGTAATACATTGCTGGTTTCTGTTTCATTTCCTCTAGTTAAGTAGACTCAGATGAATGTCAGAAACATTGGAGACACTGTCAGCACACAGTGAAACTCAGAATGAGAAGTTTCACAAAAATATTTTGCCTTTAACAGGCACAATAAAAGTAAAAGAAGGAGAGCAAAAAGGAGAAGTTTCCAGCTTGTTCCCTAGGCAGCACTCAAAGCAGAAACGTCCTCATGTTTGCTTCTCTCCATGGAGAATCTGGACCTTTGAAACGTCATTAGCATATAGAGCCTTACATGCTTTATAGATTCTATGTATATTTTTCATATGTGAATATGGAAGCCAATATCATAAAAAGAAGAGTAAATTCACTCTAAAATCTTCTGCTTTCCAGGTTCAAGCAGCCCTGATTTGAAATCTATTCCAGCAGCCAGCACTAAAGGGTTCTTTTTTGCTTCCAGGACCTCAGCGTCTAAACATTACAATTTTAAGCATTTTTTGTTGTGAAGGGCTATACACAAAAATTTGTCATTTCTCCCTTATTCAAAGGGGAATAATGAGATGCTTTAAATGAACACTGAAATGCTTCTACTTTTTCCTGAATACTTCCAACTGAATTTCACTCTTCTTGAGCTCAGGGAGGAGATAAGGAGCAGGGAACAATCAAAAAGCAAATCCATACTGACAAGGGAAGATCTGTGACTTGACAGGTCATTTACCTGAGCAAGAAGAACAGATGATACCAGACTCAAGAGCTTTGTATCTTGAATCTCATCACAGGAGAGGATAAGATCATTGCAAGGTGACATCTCTCTCAGGATGGCAGCACATAACACCTGAATCTGCTCAGGACTTTTGGGTGAGCGCAGCACTGTCTGCAACAGCTCCACAAACTTGTCATCGAGCCTGCAAGAGTCACAGTAAACATCACTGCAAGGCAAGAAAAGATCCACATGTTTATTTCCTGCAGATTCTTGGCTTTGAGATGATCCCCCTTGATGCCACTCATCATTTCTGAATGCTGTTCCTCAGTGCACTTTGTTAGAGACCTCAGTGACACCAACCCTTGTTATTCTTGCTGCAAAAGGAGATGGGCACCTTTTGCTTAGTAAGGGGGAGAAAGACAAAGAGGGGCGTTGTGTTTAAATTGAACTTAAGGTTTTCAAGGCAGCGTGTTATTTTAAAGCCCTGACCCACGCCCTTCCTTTCGTTTTGGTTAGGAAGGTAACGCTTTGCTTCCTTGAACCCCCGAGTCACACACGGGCACTCACTTGCGCGGGTACTTGGTGGCGGCCACGGTGAGGTGCAGCCTCTGCAGCCCATCCACGGCCTCGGGGCCCGGCTCGGGGCCCTGCAGCAGGGCGGACACGCGGGCGGCGAATCTCCGCAGCTCGTCCTCCTGGATCTCCCTGCGGGCAGTCGGGGCTGTCAGGAACCCGGGCCTCCATGCCCGGCCCTCTCGGGGAGCTCCGGGGTGAAGGGGTTGGTACGCACCCGCCCTGCCCTCCGCCCGGCTCCCCGCTCAGCCCCAGGCGTCCCCGCCAGCACCCCCGCCCGGCCCGAGGGGCCCCTGGCGCTGTCCCCCTGTCCCACCTCGCCTGCCTGAGGAAGCTCTCGGCAGCCGCCGTGAACATCGCGGCCCCGCCGCCGCCCGGGCCGGCGCCACGGTACGCGGCCAAAGCTGCCCCCCATGGGCGGGCGGTACGCCGCGCCGGCTCCGGGGGGACGCGGCGGCTGCTGTACGAAGGTTCCGCCCGGCGGGAAGGTCTCGCAGAAGCGAATGGTGACCAAAATCCTCGCTGGTGGCTGCTCACGGACTGTTCGAGGTGCTGCTGCTATTATTCCCCATCTCAGGAGCCTAAGGACAAGCTTGGCTCTGAAGCCACCCCACCGTAGGCACTCAGACCTATGGAGAACATCATTACACGGCAGAGATGAGAGCTGGGGCTCCTACGGTTGTGATGGTAAAAGATGTATCAGCTTTTCCTGCACCCTATTCATAAAACGGGGCTTTCCAAAACAGCTACGAGGTTAAAACCAGCTGCTCAGGTCTTCAGCTCTCCCAGAAGTTAAAAATCCATCAGGACTTTCTTTCCTGACTGCTAACACGGCTGAAGCTCTCAGCATAACGCTGAGCATCGTCCTGCAAGGAGGAGATGCCAGGAGATGGAACTTGGCACTTTGCCTTTTGGTAATTCCCTGCCCTGTTCTCTCCTGGCATTAAAGTTCATTAACACCATGCCTGGGCAACCAGCCAGCAGAGCAGCAGAACCTGGAGAGCCAAAGATAGGATAATTTTAAAAGATCCCCCACAGAAAGGAGTCTGGATTAATATATTTGCTCCCTGTATACTGTGTTATTAAATTTTTAATTAGTTAGTCAATTAAAAAAAAAATCCTCCCAGTAGTACCTGAAGAGAGACTACAAGAAAGATGGAGGGAAAATTTTTAGAAGGGCATGGAGTGACAAGGGGGAATGGCTTCAAACTGAGATGGGAGGTTAGATGGGATTTTGGGAAGAAATTCTTCCCTGTGAGGGTGGGGAGGCCCTGGCACAGATTCCCAGAGAAGCTATGGCTGCCCCTGGATCCTTGGAAGTGTCCAGCCCCAGGATGGATGGGGCTTGGAGCAACTGGGATAGTGGAAGGTGTCCCTACTCCCAGCAAGGATTCGAATGAGGTGATTTTTAATGTTTTTTCCAACCCAAACCATTCAGTCATTCTAAAATTCTATGAATTACAGTGACTATATGTCAATTGAGGCCTTAAAAGATATTCCTATTTAATTTTGGAGCTAAGAATGTTTAGTCAAAATGAGCCCAGAACTTAAATTGTAGAGGCATTAGGAGGACAAAGGAGGCAAAGTCTAACTACAAGACAGATAAAGTACTGTTTTCTGATCTCACAGGCTTAAATGAAAACAATTATTATAAATTACAGGGGAACACACTGGAATAGTTTAACTTTCAAAATAACAATGTTTCACTTCATGACAAAACAAAAGCTGGAGCTGGAGGAAGAGTTTATAAGCCCCAGGGGAAGCATCACGGATCTCAAACACACAAGTCCATATGTTCACTCTGCTGCGAGTCAACAGCTGCCCAAATAACTGACAAGGGATCAAAAGTGGGGTGTCTGAACTCTAAACAGTGCAAGGTGTGCAGATACACACTTCCTTCCTACATGAGAAAAAAAAAGGAAAAAATATTAAACCCACTGTCTCCTCACTGCTGCAGGAAACTCAATCCCCCTATGATGCTATACTGAAGGGATCCAAAAACAGCAAAGAAATTTCAGGGCATTTTCTCTTTCATATATAATTTTATTTCTGGTTATAGAAACAAATGCTAAGAGGAGAAGCAACATTCCCCAACCACATACATCAAATTAAGGTAACAGAACAGTTAAAATAAATGAAAAAAAAAAAAAGTAGAAATTTAAACCTTTGTTATAGCTTTAAAATATTAACGTTCTCGATACATTAGAAATCACATTCAGATCTCAAATTACTTAAAAAATGTATGGCTCTATATTAAAAAAACAAACAAACAAAACCACTGTATCCCATTTGATGTGGAAACACAGGTCCTGCTCCTTGGATGCAGGATCCCACACCCTGGTGGGAGCCACGGCCGCCTGGAGCCTCTCACAGGAGCAGTGCTGCAACACGGCCAGAGAAAGAACATGAACTTCACATCCACTGCCCCACATGGAGCTTCCCCCTTGGGATACACACCTGCTTTTTAAAAAGCACTGATAACGAAAACAAGTCACTTAAAAAAAACCCAAAAAACAACTTTTGATATCAGCTGTAAAAAAAAAAAATCCCACAAACCCCAAAACATCTGGCTGGAGGTGTCTTGCACAGGCAACACCAGGAACTGAAATGCAAGCATGGCTTTAGTTTCCCCTTTCCATCACCTTCTTATTTTATAAAGTAAGTGCCAAACCGAGGTGAAAGGGGTAAGGCTGGCCCAGATCTCTGTAGCAAACCCTTCTGTGAAGCCATTGAGGTATTTCAGGTTCTCCTCTCAGCCTTCCCCAGGGACTCGGTGGGAATGAGCATCTGCAGAACAGGGGGAGAGTTGGATTTTTCTGAATTTGTTTTTCATTAGGGCAATTATTCAGAGTTGGATCTGAATTTCCAGCTTTACCATCCGTTGCTCATACACAGCTCTTGATTTATCCCTAAACAGCTTTTAACAGTCCTTTGGATAACAGTCCTTTGGATAGCTACAGACTCTTAAAATGCTCTTTTTGGCTACGTGGAGGTTGGCTGGCAGGCTGGACAAGGCCAGCCTGCTCAGCACAAACAGCATGTCCAGAACCCAACACAACATATGGTCTTGTAAGATTTTAATATTTAAAGCCATTTTCTGTATCATTATATTTGAGTGAGTTTGGTTTTGCTTTTGTTGGTGTTTTCTTTTTTACATTCTGTTTTCTATTAAAGCAAAAAGAACTTACAAACAATACTCTGGTTCCCTCTACTTCAAGCCCATTTGAGGGAGAAAAAAGGGGAGATTAAGCAAGTTTAGGTTTACAGTAATTCAATTGCTACAGAGCCAACTTAGCAGCCTGCCCACCTCCCAAGAGCAGCATATAAATCAGCAGAACATCAGGATGTTCTGCACCAGACTTTTAGCAGCAAGATAGTGAAACAGAAGGAATTCTCACTTTTTCTGCTCCATTTAAATCTCATTTTTCTTGAGCTATCAGACATTTCTCCTCACCATTGCCCTTAGCTTTAAGGAAGGCTCTGTCTCAGACTGCTTTAAGTGAAACCGAGGTGGGGTAGAAGCAGGACAGAGAGGTCCAGATCACAGCATAACTTGGCAGCAGACATGAGGCAACAACCAAATATTAGGGAAAGTCTGAGTTTCACAGGGGCTGTTTTCTGCTGAATGAGGAGGAAAGCTGCTTCATTTCACTGCTCCTATTCTGGTCACTCTTCCTACCACCAACCCTGTCCTCCCCGAAGTACTGAAGCCCCATCAGCAGCCAGTGATTGCTGAGGTGAAGCTTTCACTCAGATCCTCATAGAGAATTTCTGCTTCTGGAAGAGCAATTAGGATCAGGAGGTCAAATAATATCTGCTTTTATTCTCAAAAGATCCAAGTGGTTCAAAATACACCCTTCTGTGAATTTAGTGATCCTTGTGGAATTAAACCACTCCTGAACTTTGGCCAGTTCAGTAAAATTTACTCCCTGTGAATGGAAACATTAGAAAACCTCTTCAGTGCTTGTTTTTAAGGGGATATGGACACACCTCACCCCACAAAGAGACAGAAGCATGATGAAAAGAGAATAATCTCACCACAGAGGAAAATAAACTATTTCCTAGTGCCCCAGTCTTAGCTTAGCCACCTGACAGGGAGGAAGGAATTCCTCATCCTTCCAGCATCCTTGTGAACCCTCCATAAATCTCCTGTTAGAAATAAGGTCCCATTACATACAGAGCAGAATCTGTAAAGAACTCCCTGATACTGCATCTAGAAAGAACTGCAGACAAGAAAGGATTCCAGCTTTCATTAGTGCCATTTGGGGGGTTTCCTTGCCAGAAAAGCAGTGTGGATTTGTGTTGCTGAAAGCAGGACAAAGCCAGAAGCAGGGATCCTACACAAGGAAGATGCAAGTACCAAGTTGCCTCTTCTGCTCTGCGAAAGGAATGAAAGCAATCACTGAAATAAAGCTGCTTCCACTGGCTGCTCACATTCGTTACAAAAATAGGTTCATCGTTCTTTCAGAGTCAGTGCCTGGTGCAGGAATTTACCAACACACTGTATAAAAGTCTGTGTAAGTACCATTCAAGAGAAAGAAATAGTCATGGACCATTTTTATATCTATATTGACACACACTCTCACACACTCACACATTAATAAATATAAATTTTATGTTTACACAGATCTAATTTAATATTCTCTGAAAAAAATATTTAAAGGGTTTCTTCCTTAGCTGCCACCCATGAATTGTCAATGTTTTTTTTCTGTCTTGAGAGCAAAGGGGTAGATTTAGCGTAACTACCCTCGTGCTCTGAAACTGAAAGTGACACATAAGGAGAGGACCAACAATACATTCTGAAAGGTTTTAATTCAGTGTTGGTAAACTGAGAAGGTATCAAAAGAATCTTCTGAACATATAAATACAAACGTCAAAAACTGATTCAGAATTTGGAATTTAAATATAGTGCTCCAAGAAAACCAAGTATTTTCAAAATGTCTTGCTCAGGCCAAAGTAAAATGCCCCCTGGTGTATTCTCACCCCATGAAAGACACCCTAACAGAGAAATCCACCCTCACAGCTATGAAATTCCCACTGCTGATTATGGCATAAGAATAAATCCAACATCTGTATGCACAAACACGTGCACTGACCTGCAAACAACCCGTCCAGCAGAGAGAGATGCTGATCTAACAAATCACAGCCTGACAGCTGCCAGGCAGCCCAGAGAGAGTCCCCAGCCACGTTTTGATCAGGTGCAGATGAGCATGCAAGAAGGCATCGCCTCCCAGTCCCATCAGCTCCAGCAATCCAGATGACCTTGTAGTGTAACAGTTTTCTGCAGCACAGCTGGCTCCATTGGAAGCTACACTTTGCAGCAGTAGTGTATGCTATAGTAGCAGCAGCTTGGGCATAATTTTTCACCCAGAAGGACACAAAAAGTTCTACAACAGATTGTTTACTCATGTAACTGCAACCTAATACAAGAATCCTCGCCAGATGCAGACCTTCAAGCAATGGAATTAAATTAGGAGTTGGATTAAAGGACTCTGGAGTTGACAGAAATAACTACAAATAGAGGGGGAAAACTGATGAAGAGCAGAAACAGGAGCTGCCCAAGAGACTGGCTGGCAAGAGAAGATAGATCATTTGCTGCAGGACGGCATTTGCAAACTCAAAAACTCAGTGTGCAGCAAGGGCAAAATTATGAAGCAAGTCTTGTTCTTTAGAGGTTCATTCTTAATGCCCTAGTCCAACTTATTAGCAGCAGGACTTAAAAAACCTCAAAGATTTTGCAGCAGGTAGAAACTCAAGGCAAGTTCTGCACTGGATTGAAACTACCACTTGATAAGATAAAGCACAGCTGTCTTTAAAAGTTATCAGGATCCTTCAGTGCTGCTTCCTGCTCAGAAAGACCCAAGCCAGGACTGTCCCTTGGAAGGCAGGGACAACATGGTTGTATCTGCACAAATGCAATCCAGTTCACTCTGTGAATTGCTCCTTACACTTTACACTTGTATCAAGAGACCAAACAGGTACTGGGCTGTACTGGCAAAAGTGTAGCTACCAGGCCAAGGAGAAGGATTCCTCTTCCAACTCATCTAGCATTCCCCAGATCATGTCTGCAGCAGTGTCTCTGCCTTTGGGCTCCCCAGTACAAGACTCACAGTGACCTCCTGCAGCAATTCCACCTGATGGACAAGAAGAGACCAAGACAACTAGGCTGGTTCAGCCTTAAGAGAAGGAAGCAAATTGGAAAAATCTTACTGGAATCTTGAAGTACCTATTTGCAACATGCAGAGGAGGCAGAACTGGGCTCTCCTCAGAGGCAAGGAACAAATATAGCTGCATGGAAAATTCTTCTGTTGCTGAGAAGTTTTCATGTGTGGTGAGAGTGGATTCTCTAAGGAAAGGTATAGAACTACTGCTAGGTGAAAACCTTGTCATCCAAGATCCCCAAACCCAGGTAGAGCAGGGAAACACTTCTCTTTTCATCCTACATTTTGACATTCACTTACACACTAGCACGCACCAGTGATACCAAATAAATACCCCCTTGCTAACACAGATGAAAAGCTCCAACATCAGTTGAACATCCCCAACAGGCAGGGAGAAGTGTTCCACACCATACTGCAAGAGAGTTCAGGTCAGATGCTCTCATTTGCTTATACACAGGTCCCTAGCCTTCTGTGCTCCAAGTTTTATTCCATTGTGGGCATTTCCCCACTGAAAAAAGAAAAAAAAAAGTGGAAATTAACTCTGAATGACAACTCTAAGTCAGTACACAAGACCAAACATGCAAAATCAAGTTTACTCCCCTCAAAATCGGATGATAGACCATGACACTGATGGCAGAAGCACTTTAAGAGCTTGAGCTGTTATTTCTTTCCTCTTACAAAGCTTTAACATGTCTCTGAAAACACTCTCCTGAATAAGCTCTGCCCAACAGTAACATGTCTAGAACAGAGCATGGAAATTAATACAGGGTGATCAAATTGACCTTTCTCAATCTGCTCTGGAGCTCCACATGTATTCCACAGGTATTTTCATCCTTGAGTCCTCAGGCAGAGCTTAATGCAAGGTGCTGCTCCTGTCAGTGGATAAAAATGACTGGATATGCTACAGGGGACAGTGTTAATGGTATGGGGGAGGAAAGAATATGGGAAGGAAAAGGAGTTGAAAAGAATATATGAGCTAATCATGAACTTCAATTTTGTGCTCAGCACTGTGCTGTGTTATCACTAAATCAGATTAAATTGATCTTTCTCTAAAAAGCTTTCTGTATCATAAGAGCCAAGGTCAAGACAAACAACATGGAATTCCAGTGGAATAAAACAAAGAACGACTGCATTCAACTCTTGCAAACTGGGGCAAAGAAAGTTGCTATAAACTGTGATCAAAGTAAAATTAGTCAATGTCATTGCCTAAGGTGAAAAAAAAATCAATAGGGAATGGTGGAAAGTGAATTCACACATTAAGAACTTGGCTTTACAGTGTTCCCAGGTCTAAGTTATCACAGTTTAAATATTGAATATGCTTTGACCTTCATTACACAGACAGCAGAAAATCCAGTGAAGCCTACGTGTTCACTTCCCCTCAAACTTTTAGTTAATGTAATCAAAGAAGAGATGCAACTTTTTAGACAATAAAAACAGGTCAGATTATCAATTTAAAATAATCCTGCATATAACCATTAAGGTAAACACTTTCTTTCCAGTTGAAGACTTAATTCTACCACCCCATTAAGTTTCATGCCTCTGCAGCCTGGAGAATCAGGACTGGTATGTAGAAAGAATGGTGCTGTCTTCAAACTGAGCAGTGTTGAAAGGATTCATCTGGAGGCCTGAAACAAGATGTCTTCATCTCACATGTTCTGGATGAGGAGAACGCTTTTCCACAGCTCTCAACACGATTTAGCAAGAATAGTTATTTTACCTGGTACCAGGCAATGTTTAGGCAAACCTACAAAAAAAATCTGCAAGTGGCAGGACTGCTTCCTACAGTAGCAGAGGGATGCAGCAAACTGATAAAGCAAAAACCCCCTGACAGGATGAACTGACAAGTTCCAGACATCTCAAGCAGAAAGGGTGAACAGAACAAAGATATCTGCTTATCCTCAACTCCCATTTGAACTAGCAGGCATTGTGAGCCACAAAAAGAAGAGAGGAAGTGTTATTCTGTTCTAAATACTCAGGAGGCAGATCTACACATGGAATCTGAGGATGGTATTTCAAGAGGTATCTATAAAGCAGCAGCTTTATGGTGGATGAAAACATTGTCACTCAGCTGATGTCTTTGGTGCTGGATTGGTTTACCGAAGTTTAGGGCTTAATTATTTAGACTCTTCAAGAGAAAAGCATCAGCAAAGAAAAATCCACAGAATCTTGGCACCTCCACATCCTGAACAGCTTTCTGTTGGTTTTTCATCTTTCTCTGACTCACCCAACATTCTGGAAACCCAAGGACTGCTGCACTTCCGGAGCGCTCCCAAGCCTCGGGGCTGTTTCAGAGGCGTGCCTGTATCTAAACCGGCAGTCACCCGAAAGTAATGATTCATCACAGATACACTGTGCTGCACTCTCACTTGTGCCTTCTGCCTTGAAGTTCATTTCATTGACTCCTGGCTTTGAAAAGGCTACAGAAAACAGAGCTAATCTGTGTGCTTTTCTGCTGCGCCACACCTTGCCTTCCTAGCGGGAGAAGGGACAGCTGGAGGCCAGCCTGCTTCAATTACTTTGTGGTCTCTAACAATCCTCCTTCACAAAACCATTTCAAAGCACTAAAATCCCATCTAATAACTTGTCACTAAGGGCACACACCTGAATTCTGAAAGCCCAGCTGAGATAAATGATCTGTCATGAATATTTTATGTGCCCCTCTCTGCAAAAAGTAACCGCAAATTATGAGACCGAGAAATTCTTTCCTTCTTTCAGCAGTATTTCTCACAAAACAATGGACTTGAGAATTAAACATGTCTGGGTTTTATTCAAGTGGTGGGACTTGGTTATTGAATAGGATTTGGCAAAGACAAAGGAAACCTAGAAGGGAACAAGTGATGCCAGCTGTTACCTTGTGGATTTCCTCCCCAGATTCCAGCAGGCACTGAAGGGCTATGCCTTACCCCTAATCCCCATGGATATGCTGACAGTATCATTTACTGCACATTGGGGAAGGCTTTTTGCAATGTTTCTGCAGTGGGTTTTGTCTCTCTTTGACAGGACAGCAAATCAGTACAGATGGGGCATAACCCACCAGAGGCACAGCCCACCCCTCTTAAGTCTCTCTTGCCATTACCAAAGCCGTAATATTTGCTAAAATAAAAAATCTCTGCTGTGCTGCCAGAAGACATGTTAGCCAAGGGGACTGCAAAGGGTGTAAAGCCAAAGGGGTTTGCTGGAGGCTACAGGCAGGGGTGGATTTTTTTGCCAGTCATAAGGTGTCACAAGCACCCACTGCTGCACGTGGCTGAAGTGAGTCAATCTGCCTTCCTCGAAAGAGATCCTTGTACTACGTGAGGAGCCTGGAATAGAGTTTGACTAAAGGCCTCCTCATACTGGCCAACCCAAATGGTCCTCAAGGCAGAAGAGACGGGAGAGGGAGCCAAGCAATGAAAGCAAACTTCCAAATCAATTTTGGTAAAACTGTTTGAAGACCTCCAGTGAGTTCTGCCACTAATAAAAGAGGTCTTTTGCCTTGGTCTACTACACCCTGACAGTATCTGAATGAACCATGGTATGACTTTTGCTGCCTCTCGTTCAAGCCCTGAACTTCCTTCTCCAAAGAATAACACAGGAATTTTGCTGGAAGAGGGTCAGCTCTGACCTCCTGACCACGCTCCATCAAGCTAAGGACCAGCACCACCAGGAGGTGAAGGTGACTGCTTTAGTGCAGAACATCAACCAATGTTTTGTCAAGTTCACAAAGACAGTGGCCACGCCTTCACCTACAGTGTCAATTTGAACAAAAGCTGATGCTCTACACAAGCTGTGATCAATCAAATGCACACAGAACTTCCTGGAGACACCCTTCCCCATGTGATCCTCAGGCATCAAGATACTTTGGCTGTTGTCCAGAGCAAGTGATGAATAATTATTTGCAAAGATACAAACCCCTTTGTTTTTAACATTTTTACAGGAATCAAGTTAATACAGTTCCTTTGTCATCCTATTCTCCCTCAGAGGGAATGGAGAGAAATTGCATCTGGAAATCCAGGTGGCCGAGCCCTGAAACTCCTCCTCCTGAATCCCCATATAAATAACAATTTATATTCAGAATTTTATCTTTTAAGAAAACAGAAAAATTTCTTTTTTTTTTTTTAAGCTTGGTATACCATGTTTCTTTAATGTTGTTGTGAGATACTGCACCCATCTTTCAGCATTTGATTGCCTGAGGTGACCTTTTTAAAATGGTTCTATGGTTCAAAGCTCTCAGAAGCGTGGTATTAAGGCATTGAACGTGAGGAGTTTTCTTTCCAGGGAGCAGACTGTATTTGTATTACATTCCTTTAGATTCTGAACTGCAAATCCCATCCCCTTGGAGCCAAAAGGGGAAACAATAGTTAAAAATATCCCAGCAGTCATACAATCAGTTGTCTGTATTTTTGAATCTTTAAAAAAAAAAAAAAGTAAAAAAAAAAAGTAAAAGGAAAAAATATCCCATAAGTAGAGACAGAACAGAGTTCCAGATATGGGTTCTTGGGAGGGATTTCCCATTCTTTTTGGCACCTTGTAATTCTAACAGCTGTTGTCCTCCCATTGAAAAATCTGCCTTTATAAAGAGCTCTTTTATCAGCTGTGTTTTGAGCTGTTACAGTTGTGGTTGGTTTCCTGTGAAAGCTGCTTTAGGGCTCCTGCCATCCCATGCCCACCCCGCCATCACTCCAGCTCCTCCCACCGGTTCTTCATTCACTGGTTGCCTGTCCTTGTGGCACTGTGGATGTGATGACTCCAGTCTGGGCTGGCACTGCTCCACTGGGCTCTTCTATCCGTGCTCTTTTCACTTCAGGTTCACTGGAGGAGGCTGCTGCTGTCTCTTCGGTCCCCGGCTCGCAGACCCGGCTGACTACAACAGGAGTGGATGAGCTGGCCTGGGCTGCAAGGAGCTGCAGTGGATTTGTAAGAGCTGGGAAGGAAGATAAGAGAGAGAAGCAGAATTAGTGGGGTGAAGCAGAACAAGCCTTTGCTATTCCAAGAAAAGCAAGAAAACAAAATCCCACCATCAAAAGTGACAGCTGGCACATGGTCAAGTGTTGTTTGCCAGTGCACTTTAAAAGCCTGGCTTGCCTTGTCCTTCCCTCTCCCTCCACAACCTCAGCTTTTCAAGTTTACCAAACCAGCAACAACCCCTCTCACAGGAGAACTTCCTTCTCCCAATCCACTGTCAAACAAGGCATTGCTAGCTTAGTATTTGTTCCCAGTAGGGGAGGATCAAGCCCTAGTTAAAATTACAGCCCATCTCTTTCAGAGGTAGTTCTCTATGTAGGTGGCCAGAGAATTTCTCATGAACTCCAACATCCATGTGCTGGGCCTTTGATTGGGAGGTTTAGAGGCTTTTTTGAACCCTGCTCGCACAGGAAGAACAAACCAGGCTGCTGGGAAATAGAATGCAAATATTGAGTGTACTGACAACCCACTTGTAAAAGGGGCAGGAAAGAGCTTACCCCAGATAACCACATGTGTTCCCATCAGAACTGGGAGCAGAACATAGGAATTTCTGGCTTCCAATCTTGTATTGCAGTACTGACAAAAGGTCTCACCCTCCCATTAATACAAGTGGTAAGAAAAAACATGATTTAAGTAGCAACCCTCTGTAAAAATGTCTACAATTCCTAGTTCCAGACAGAAATGTGCTTACACACTGACTTTGGCACACACCACTGCCTGGAAAACAAAACACATGCAGATTTTGGACTCTGCATCAATCAGAGAGGAAGCCAAAGGGGACTCAGGAAACAGCACATCCTCTGCCCTCCAGACTCATTTGCAAAGGATGGAATGACTGAACATCAGTTCTGTGTTCACTGCTAAATGCATGAAAAAAAGGAGCCCTAGGATAAACAAACAAAGCCAACAGAACAAAAGCCCTCAAAGCCCAGTAACTTCTACCAAGGCATAAGAAGAAAGCTGTAGACTACCAAGGGATGAAGGAAAAAAATAGGGTAAAGATGAGGGCAGTCAGTAATTACAGCTTAGTGACTTAGAGAACCTAAATCATGCAGCTCAAGAGAAGTTAACTTAGTACAGATGAGAGTCAAGAGACTCAAGCTTTATAAACCAGAAAAATTACTGCCACTTACAAAAAAACTCATCTGCAACTGGAATATTTCCCACTTTGATGAGAGTTAAAAAGTTTGGTGGGATTAAAATATTTTAACATAAAAATGTTAAATAAAAAACTGCCTGATTCTATATTAGACAAATGCTACTGCTGCTTAGCAGAAGCTTGACCTATCAGACCTATTAATATCTTATAATAATTGCATAAAATCCTTATCGCTATCATTTTTTCATAGTTCCAATGAGATTCTTGCAATTCAGGCCAGGTGATAACTGCGAAGAGATGTGGCAGAAAATTCTGTAGAGACATTCCTACCTTCATGAAAGGCATCCAAAGCCCAGCAGTGCCCTTTGTTTCAAACTCCCAAAAGCACCAGCCTAAGGTAGCAGAAGTGCCTGGCCTCTTAGTGAAAAAAGCCATAAGAAACCTGGATATTCCCATCCCCAGCTGAATAAAATCTGAGGTGCTGAGCAAGCAAGAGGAGGCTGCCAAGACATGGGTTGTACGGAATTTCAAAAAGCCATGCTTGACAAATGACTAGAACACATCCTGTGTATACAAAAATCCTACATTCATTCACCTGGTGAAATAGATCTTGTTTCTCTCAGGCTCTAAGAATGTAAGATGGGAAAGAATGTTATTTTCTTATTACTCTACTGAGTCATGTTTCACAAGATCTAAAGAGCATCATGGAAATTTTATTATTTGGAGTGCTGCAAGCAAAGGCTGTTGGTCAGAAGAAAATAAATTAAAACAGGCTCTCCACAAGAATCACAGACACTTTCAACAAGTAACCTCAAGAGGTAGAGAGTCTCAGTACTCACAACTGCATAGCCAAGGGCAAAGGAAGGACAGGGCTTTCCTGCCAGAGACCAGGGCTTCTCCCCCAGGAAAGGGAGCAGAGTTTGACAGAAAGGAACCTCCCACTGATTTACAGCCCTAGAAGTGGAAGAATTGCAATACCTTTGAGATGGACACATGGAATAACTTGATACACAGAAAGCAAGAGGAGAAAACACTTGCAGCTTTCCAGCCTGGCTGCTAAGCTCGGGAAGCAGAGCCAGCCAGGAGCTGGGGAGCAGGAGCTGGGGAGCAGACCCACCGTAGGCGCTACCGGCGATGCTGTTGGTGGGCACGGCGTGTTTGCCATTCTGGGTGACCGCCCGCACTGGGAGCTGGTGCTGCCCCAGGGCCACTGGAGCTGCCTGCTGCAGGATGGTGACAGTCTGCCCAGGGACACCCTGGGCCATCTGACTGGCCACTGTCTGGATGACACGGCTGGCCGTGGGGATGGTGGCAAATGCGATCGTTGGCTTCTCGTCCATGCCTGCGGAAGAGCAGAAGAGATGAGGATCAGTCACTGCCCTGGCTTAGAGGCAGGTTTTATTCTCATTAACACTTCAGCAGGGATATGTGCCCCAGGGATAACAATACCTCAGCACCACAGAAGGCCAGACATATTAGTATTTGGAAACACTAAATTATTCTCTATTGCACATTTACTCTACCAATATTAAGAACATTTTTCTCATGGCATAAGCCACAAGAAAAATTTTAAAAAATCAAACCCATCAATTCGACTCCTTGCCCTAAAAAGACATCACCTCCCTTACTGGCACATCACAGCTGTGATATGGACAGCAAGCACTGCAAATCTCATAGCTTACTTTGCAATTTCAAACAAACTGGCTTGACTTTCAATACCACACAGCAGGAGAAAGCATTAAGATCTTAAACAAGGCCTGGAGCCAAAAGTCTGCAGCAGCTTGCTGTCAGGCCTGCATGGAGGCTGATTTACAAGGAAGTCTTCCCAGAGTTGCCAGCTATTTGCTGTGGAAGTATAGGAAAAAAAACAGGATGGAGGAAAAATAAAAAATTGAAAAGGACAGCAGAGCTCCTGGACGGAGGTAACTGCTTGAGAGCACTAAACCACTTTTCTCACTTCCCAGGGTAAGTAATGGGTCAATTCAGCAATGCAACAGATACAGGACAGCATCCTGCCAGGCATGCAGGAAAGGAGAGGAACCACTCTTCCAGGGGCTCTGTGGATCTTAAAGGAGAGAGGACAGGAAGTACCATCTCATTAGTCCTGTAGGAAAAGAAGGCTCCTTCCATTTTAACATTTTCACACAACAAGAGTGGAGTTAGATGGGATATAAACACTGA
Source organism: Toxostoma redivivum (assembly GCA_013397375.1). Taxonomy (NCBI): domain Eukaryota; kingdom Metazoa; phylum Chordata; class Aves; order Passeriformes; family Mimidae; genus Toxostoma; species Toxostoma redivivum. Next base: position 43,588 of record VXBI01004607.1, on the reverse strand, counting down.
GCTGAAACCTGCAGGCAACCTGACGGGAACGGGGAGAGAAAAGGCAAGGAAAGCAAGGAGTTCAGGAAGGAAAATGCAGCAAGCAGGGAAAGTAGAGACTACAAAAGGATACAAACGGGACAAGTAGGGAAAGAACAGGCAACAGTAAGAACCAGTGAATGAAAGAAGGGAGCAGGTGACAGGCAGCTGCAACTGTTAGTGCTTCAGGAACATGTATGGGATGCAGACAGGAATTTCTAGAGAATGCAAGTGAAACTCAAGCAAGATAATCAATGCTGAACTAAAAATGCCAGTGGTCCTGCTGGAAGAGGGGAAGCTTCTTGTCATCTTCCCCTTCCCGTAGAGAGATGGACCATTGTCTCACTGCCCACATAAAAGCAGTCAGAGAAATCAGCCTTGCTGCTGGTACAACATACATTGACCTTGTAGCACTAAGACTTTCTGAAATGGGGAGCAGACAAGGTGTTGTCTAGATCACAGCAAGAGAATATTTAACTCACTAAATTCCCCAAGGCTGGAATTTCCAGCTTAGGGACAAAAAAAGTCCTTTGTTCTAACTGGTTTTTGAAGATTGCTTTAGTGGGGCACTGCCTGCACTTCCAGAAGCACATGCTTTTCTCTAGGAATCTATGCCTGCAGAAAAGAAGGGCTCAATCCTTTATTTACAAAGCCATGCTGGAGCAGAATTACAGCCTTTCCCAGGCTCTCTCTTTTGGCTGGAAATTGCACACACTTCCATAGCCAATACACAGGCATAATATTGGTATTTGGGAGAATTACAAAATCATGGAGAGACAGGACAAGAGGGAATGGTGTCAAACTGAAAGACCAGGTATAGATGAGATATTAGGAAGAAATTCTTTCCTGTGGAAGTGGTAAGACCCTGGCACAGGGTGCCCAGAGAAGCTGTGGCTGCCCCTGTATCCCTGGAAGTGTCCAAGGCCAGGCTGGACAGGACTTGGAGCAACTTGGGATAGTGGAAGGGGGATTGGAATGAGATGATCTTCAAGGTACTCTCCAGTCCATATCATTCTATGATTCTATAGTAATAAGTAAATTTTAAGCACTGCGTCTTTTCTCAGGCTCCAAAGTCTGTTAGTTTTGTTCCCCAGGAGACAAGGGAACACAGCTGTCCTGCTCTCTGGTGGAGACAAAAAAATAGATGAGTTCTCATTTGGTTTAAGTTTTACCTGGAGAAACATATTTTTTAACAGCTCAGTGCCCAGTGAGTGAATGTTCAAGCACTCTCCCCTCTGAGCCTGCTCAAGACTTATTAGCAGAGTAGCAAGGGAGGTGAAACGCTACCTCGGTGGTCACCAGCTAAGTCCAACACTGCTCCTGCAGCTTCATGAGCTCCTCCTGCTGTGCCCTGGTTTGTGAGGATGTATCCATTTGCAGAGTTTGCAGAGGAGGTCACCACTCGGACCATGGTGACAGTGGGAGCTTGTTGAACGACGTGGATTGCATGGCATGGAGGCTGCTGAGAAGTCACTATGGATGCTGGCATGTAGGCCACTGGTTTGGCCACCAGGGTGGATGGTCGGGGAGGAACAGCCATAATCACTGGCTGGGCACTCACTGGAGATCCTGAACAGAAAAGAGAAGCACACGTTAACAGGAGAGGCAAAAAGACCCCCATTTATTTAATCTGTGCACTTCCAGTTTACCCAGTGCTTCAGCATTGGCAGGAATGGAGGTAGAAACAAACAAACAAACAAAAAAAAAATCAAGCCTTCAAAAATACCAGCTTCAAACTCCTCCTCTCTAATGTACAAAAGCCTTACTTGTCATCTCAGCATATTTCTGTGAATAAAAGCCATAATAAACATTAGGAAAATACCCCAAACCAAGCTTTCCTTAATGAGCTTTGCCTTCCAATCTCACCCTACAGCCCAGGTCAGCACAACTGACAAGCAGATACTTACCAGGCCCCGGCCACAGCACCAGAGCTTGGTGTAGCCAAGCAGATCTTATCCAGAGGCTGGTAAATGAGAGCAAATGAGCTGTGTGCTGCCATGGCTATTCTGCTGTCAGATCTTTACAGCCACCTAGCTCCAGGTTAGATCAGCTGCCTCTACACATTCTGCCCCTCATCCAAAGAGGAGTAAAAAATGGTTTGAAGCTGTACTTGCACCAATAGACTCCAACAGCAAAGTGGAAAGACTGCCCCGGATCTACCAAAAAAACCACTGTGGTGTTCTCAGCATGGCACATGGGGCAAGTGAACAACCACCCTCTGGAACAAGAGCTACTCACCGGGTGCACTCTGGGAATACCGATACTCTGGAACTGAGGCTAACTTTGACCCAAAGTCGTGATCATGTGGAATGGGTGAGCCCTCCCGTGACAGGCACTCTGGAGTCTGTAGGCCACTAGAGTGAGGGGACAGCAGGCCAGGGTGAGTAGGGGAGGCAGGAGCACTCCTGAAACACCAAAACATAGTGTTGGCAAGTGCAGATGCATTTTGACCACAAGACAGCAGCAGAGACTCAGAGTTATGTCCAGTACAGCCTTTCTCCCACACCACCCACTGCAGTCCTGCTGAGAAGAGCTGAAAGATACACAAGAACCTCACAAACACTCCAGCTCCAAATACTGTTGTGTTATTCCTTGCTGAAGGCAGCTGGACCCTTCAGAGTAGGGTTAACATTTCATTGTTAGACCCACTGCTGACAGAGAATCCCCAAATGCCACATGCTCAGATCAGTTTTATAACTTCAAGTCATTCTCAAAGAACCTATGTCAGAGTTTGAGAGGGACAGGGAGAAGAGAGATGCAAGTAGAGGCAAGTGTCTGGCCCTGCATATGCTTAGAGAGCAGTTGCTTCCCCTCCTCCCTGTTGCCTCCCTCCCCAAATACTTGGTTCCCACCTCTGGGCCCAAACACGTGAGGAATTGTACATTTCTTTAATGACAAACCAGAATAAAAAGCTGAAACATTCTCCTCCTGTTTCCCCCACATTTTAACAAAGAAAATAGGAGGTGTGGGAGGAATGTTCCATGAAACTGCTCCAGCTAGTGCTGAATTCCAAGTCTTCCCCTCACAGCTACAGGGCTCAAAGAAGCTGTCATTGCACAAGGCAGTGAAGCTGACTGGAGCAGCCACACAGAACTCCCGTTGCTTCACTGCTGACAACCACCATCAACCTGATCTTCCCTATAGGAGAGTGTTTTAAATACCACAGAACTTATTCTCACTATGATCTAATCCACATCTAAACACAGCTTTCCTGAAATCAGAGATTGGCATCTGAAAACACTCACTCCAGTGATAACTGCTTTGAATTTCTTTGAAATGATGCCAAAACAGATATGTTATTTGATGAATTTTTGCAGTTTGATTCTGGATTTTTTTTCTGTTAAACACTTAAGAAGTCAGAACAATTTTCAGATTATGCCTCAGGACTAACTATATCACCTCTCAAACTATAAACAGAAGCAGAGTTTACTTACTGTACTTCAGGAGAGGTTTTAGTTTCTTTTCTTTGTAATGAGTTTGGCAGAGAGATGAGAGGAAACTGAAGTTACCTGGAGGAGAGAGGCCCAAAAGGTGTTCGGAAGCAGGACACTCCTCTTTGCCTTCTTTTTCTAAATGCTTGTTCTACAAGTTTGGCTTCAGAGGCAGGGTCAATTCGCCAAAAGGAGCCTTTTCCAGGCTCCTCTTGGGAGCGTGGGACTTTAATAAAGTAACGGTTCAAGGAGAGGTTGTGCCGAATGGAATTCTGCAGGAAGCAGAGGAATGAGGTGATTATTTTGCCATGAAGAAATATGTAACAAAGACAAATCGATTGCACCACACAGCTTGGAAAAATAAATCCACGCTGCCAGAATCGGTGTTGAAGGTAGAAACAAGTCACTCAACTCACACAGCTCCAAAGTCACAGGAGAACAGCAGGAGAAAACCTGGGGGGAAGTGTCAGAGTTTCTCCTAACCAAGCTGAAAGATGGGTTTGCTTGGTACTAACCATTACTTAAATACATCTGGAGCCAGGCAGAGCAGTGACTTCTCTGTGGAAAGCCATGAAAGCAGAGCTTTTGCTGAGGCAGGGGGAAATCACTGTAAACCACATCAGAACTCTCTCAAAAGACAGGCTTTATTCTTGGCAAGTGGAAAAAGTTGCCTGAGCCTGTGCTAACTGCTCACCTGCCAAACGATTACCAGGGTGCCCAAACATGCCCTAGAGGACACTGCATCTCACAGTAATCACAATGCAAGGCAGCCAACATGCCCTCAGCCAGCTCTGGGAGGAATCCATGAGCTCTGTGGCACTCTGCAGCTCTCTAGATGATGACAAGACTGTTTATCCTTTCCATTGCAACAGCCCATCTCTTACAGGGTGTAGTGCTGCCTTTTGGGCTAAGGAAGGGCTCAGCAAGCCTTCATGTGCACAAACTCATCCCTTTTCCACTTTCACACAAAACAAAAGCTTTTCTAGCAGGTTTAGACAATCACTTCACTGGTGAAGCCTTACAATGCCACTGGAGGGCAGAGAAAAAGGCAACTTCACTCCCTGCTGAAATGCAGCTCTCTGAAGCAGGATGCAGCAACTGGTTCACAAAGCACAACTCTGCCGAGCAGGTTAGGGCAGGAAGTGAATTCCACAATTAATTAGAACTGCAGGGAAAAGCCAGGGAGGCAGAAATGTATTTATTCCAACTGCACTCAAAGTGCACCAAGCAGTACTGCTCCTGCCAGTTGCACACAGTGAGATCAGCAGCTGCAAGAGCCTTTGCAGCTGTATTAGTGTACTACATTCAAATGCCAACACCCATGGCAGAGGTGTGATGCCAAGAAAAAGTCTGAAAGCAGGTGGAGTTGAGGTTCCTGAAACTTTGCAAGCAGCCCTCAAGTGAACATTCAAGTTTGATTTAGCATGTGTTAACTATATCCAAACTCTCCTCTGAAGCTGGTCAGGTTTCCTTGAGTACCACAAGGAGTGCATGGACTCCCAGTTTCCCAAGTCCCACTCAAGTTCAGAACTTGCAAACTGTGACTTAGCAATGCAGTTAATATACTGGGAAAACAAAACATCTGAAATTATTTAAAGTGCTATGATTAAAAACTAGAGCCTCAGTTTTAGTTTGGATATTCTCTGCTTGGAGAAATCATGCCAAAGACGAGGTGAAGGATCTGGGCAGAGGAGTGAATGACAGCAAGGATGTAGGAAAATAAAGTACAAAATGAAAGACACATGACTACACCATTAAAAGAGGAACCAGAGAGCTCAACAGTAACATACTACATTGCCCTACAAAGTATTCAAAAAAACCCCAAACTAATCACCAACAAACGAACTAGTCAGCTTGTGTTAAACAAATTCACTCTGGGAACAGTCAAAGCAGCTCTACTCCCAGTGCCCCAAATCTTTAATAAATGCATTTCAAAGCAGATAAGCCATGTCAAAGTAGTTTAAAAGCTTGTCAGTGTCAAGAACTCACCTGCCAGCCTTTGTCAGCAGTCCTGTAATATGGATAATGCTTGGTAATGTGGGCATAGATCCCACTTAGTGTTAATTGCCTGTCCTGTGCTGAAGATATAGCCTGCACAATTAGCTGAGCATACGAATAGGGTGGCTTGGATTCATCCTAAGCAAGAAAAAAACCAAACAGAAATTTAGTCACTAACAAGGAATTTCTACACTGTAGTGTAGCACAACCCAAACTTAAAAAGCACATTGGGCCCTAATTTTCACTGATGCCAAGAGAGCATCAGCTCTCTCATTTCTGTTTTATGCTGCCACCACCCCATTTAGCACAAGCATTTGTGTGCAAACAGAGCTACAGGGTTGAGCCAGATGAAAGTATCTCCTCCTATCTCCCCACAAACACACAAAAAAAACCCCAACTACAATCTGATTCTGTTCCCCACTGAATTTTTCACATATGCTTACACCAGCACAAGGGGTCAAGACAGGCAACGGAATCAAGAAATAGAGTATAGGTACATTCACTGCTTTCTGTGTTCATGAATTAAAGCCTTCAGTTCAGCCCAGCTACAGTTCCACTCTGTTAGAAAGATTTCAGGCAGTATGTTATCAGCCCTCCTCCCAGCAACAAGCCCAACATGAAACCTGATCCCTTCCCTTCTCCAGCAGGATTTGTTTCATTCTAGGAACTTTAATTTGTTTGCTAGATCTCGTATTTCCAACTCTTCACATTACTCCATCAAGAACAACCCTTCTTGTCTCAAGGGAGAATTAAGTTTACAAAAAAAAGCCATCTAGCAGTATGCTCCTCCACCCAATCCCAAATCAGGTGGTTTTGGATATGGAACTTTCAACTTTGATCTGAAGATCAGCTCACCAAAATTACATTTTATCATTCTAAGTTATTTTTTAATCTAAATTCCACTTGCTACTCTTCTCATTTAACGCCTACTTGACAGGCCTTAATGTTTGTTTTAAAGTCTGACTACAGACTTCTCATGACAAGGATCTGGTTTCTTCCCCTGCTTCTGCTTTCTCCAACTGTGTTTTGCAAAACACCATTAATTAAAAGAAGAAAATGAGATGTTGAATTTTATGTGCCTCTTCTTTATGGAATCTTGATTTATCAAATAAGCAAAAAAATTATTCTTGCTTAAACACTTAAGTGAGTGATTTGAATACATTTTGGGCAGTTAAGCAAGCAGAGACTACCACTAAGCCAAGGACAGTTTGAAGGAATGACCTCAAACCTCTGGAGGACAATACACAGCACCCTTATGGCCAGGGAGTTCTTAAGCCTCTTTTAACTCTAACCAGGACTAGCAATAAAGCCCCAGGTTTTAATAATCCTGCCAAGGAGCACTGCTGGGTAAGTAATTTTTGTGAGAACCTTTGGGCTGTCCCCGCCAGATGCATCTGCCTGCTGCTCTGACGCTGCCTTTGCCGCATACTCTGCTGCCAGCTGCAGATCCGAGGTAATGTTGTGAACAAAACGATATCCTGAGGATCCAGCACCACGTGGACTGGCTGGGCAGGAGTTGGGAACACTGGAGAGACAAAAAAAAAAAAAATACAGTTGTTACTTCATTTATTACCAAGGCACGCAGTTCTTAGCCTCAGAGGTACAGTAAAGCTCTCTGGTCATGGAGAAGCAGAAGCAACGGCCTTACTTATCCAAAGCCCAGACAGATTGAGAAAAAAAAAAACACCAGAGATAAAACTGGAATTTCTACAAATCCTAACACTCCCTGCCACACATACTTCCTGCAATCACAGCAAAGTAGAGTTTCAAAGTATTAAACAACTCCTTTGTGTTTAGAGAAGCACTTAGAACTTCAAACAACATACAGTGAGTGTACCAGGGATGAGTATTTAAGTAAATGAACAGTTTGTTATTATGACTGGTTAAGGGACAACACACCAATCTCCTTGCAACACAGATCATATTTAATCAATCCTTTTAACAGGCAGTTTTACAGCATCAGAGCTGAAGCACCCAGAGCACGGGTCTGCCATGAAGGTCCCTAACACCACATCTGAGCTTCACAAGACTATACCCTGACACCACACAGCTCGATTCACCCCACACTCATGCAGCCAGCAAAGGGGAGCTGCACTCACTGCCTCCACACAGAGGTAACCCAACATCAGTTTTGGCTGGAAAAGGCACCTTCAGAGCGGCAGGGCCACCACAAGATGGCATTACAGGAACGGTGACTGAGCACCACAGGCTGTGAAAGGTGATAAAGTGCTACAAACACATAAAAGGGGGCTATAATTTGCAACACCATTCAGGCACGCAGAAATGAGTGCTACAAGATGAGAACTAATTAGAAAGGCTTGTCTAGGGATCACACGTTCTTGATTTGTAGGGTTGGAAGAATCAAAGAATGGTTTGGATTGGAAGAGACCTTAAAGATCACCTTGTTCCAACCCCCTGCCATGGGCAGGGACCCCTTCCACTGGACCAGTTTTTTCCAAGCCCCATCCAACCTGGCCTGGAAGGATGAGAGGAGAGGGATGAGTCTAGGAAGCTGAAATTCCCTTTTTCTGTCTCTGCCTTGTCCTGTGCTGTCCAGAATTGAGGGATTCAGTGCCAGAACAGCAGGATGCACAGCCAAATCCCAGGATTACAAATGTCTTCTAGGAGCAGAGAAACAGTAAACAAGAAAGCAAACCAATACACAGAAGATTTACATACCAAAACAAGCAGTTCAAATTCTATGAAAAGATGCAAATTGAAGCTCACAGCTGGAACTAGAATTCAGTAAAACTGGCATAAACAATCCTTTTACTGGTGAAATGCCCAATAACTGACACAAACAAATGCTGACACTCATCAGAGTACTGCACCAAATGCTGTATGAAAGAACACTGAACATGGTCTCTTCCCCAAAAAGTGACTGTCTGGATTTCTTCCCCCACACACACATAGGGATGGAGGGGAAGCAGTGAGACAACCCTTGTTTGCTCAGTGGGCAATACCTTGGGTGCAGGAGCAATTTGTCAGGGTAAGGAATGACCATTTCCTACCACAGTCCAGCCTGTAAACGGAGAAGTGCTGTTACTCCTTGTGGTATCTCTGCAAATGGCTGCAGTGCTGAGCTCAGCACAACCCAGACTGCTTTCTTTTAAAAGTGAATTACAGAATGGGGGGCTGGGGAACAGAGAAAAGGCAGCAGAAATATTTAGCCACAACAAACCCTTGCAACAGGGAACCCAAGCTCACCCCTGTCCCATATACCAGCCTTGTACAGCACCTGGTAACCCTTTCAGTCCCCACCAATAGTCCTGGGCATTAATGGGTGATGCTGTTCAGGAGCATAGCAGAAGGTAAAGCTTTCAGGTAGTGCAAGGTATAAAATATTGATGAGCCCATACTTATAGATCTCCCTCTGCTAGAGATAAAGGCATTTCTTACTCAGCCTTTCAAAGAACAGAGACCTATTTGTGCAGGAAAATGAATGAAAATTTGCTGCTCCAAGCTTTGGAAGTGGATAATACCGAACCACAGAAGACACTTGATGTCTTAGTATTCACATGAGGAGTGGTGTGAATTTACTTATTCTGCTGTCATTTTTCAATAGCTTTTTCACATACACACTTCTTATAATGTGCAGATAATTACAACTGAAAGCCATTTTCATACATGAAACAATGACAAACCAAAAACACAGCGGTTCTTTTGTGTTTGGCACCCAAGCAATTATTGTAACACATGGGCTAGAAATGGAATAGGATTAAACAGTTTTCTGATTTTGTTATTTGTCTGTAGAAATACACAAACAGCAAACCACAGAGACAGAAGCCAAAACTCAGGACAAAGATATGGAAGAGAGAAAAGTTCTCCAATAAATCTATGCTCTGCAGAGCTGTATTTCTTCCTTTTTCTTTTCCTTTTTAATAAATATATAAATAAAAATAGATGAAAGAATTTATTCTTTTATTCAAGATCAGCAGAGCAAGCAGCTCAGTTTTTGCCTCTCCAGCTCTAGCTTCTGGATTTTAAGTATGATCTCTTGCTTAAAAAAACAAACAAACAAAGGGAGAAACCCATCCCTTGCAGGGCTGTGATTCTCTGGAGTGTTGACAAAGCCCCTCCAAACTAAAGTGTTAGTAACTTGTAGAAAACCCAGGCTCTCCCAGCAGATATTCACTGAAGAAAGCGATCATGATCATCCCCTAAAGAAGCAGCTGCCCCTTGGGACAGCCATAGCTAAAGATTTGGAAGAGATACTAATCTTTTATCAGAATGAAGCCCTTTTGTCCAGGTAGATCTGCTTCCTTTCAGCCTGGATCAATGATCAAATCAAGAGATGTGAGGACAGAACAAACACCAGCGTTTAGGCACTCCATGCACAGACAGGGTAACACATGCTGCTGAGTGTTCAAGCTCTCAGTCAATCATCACAGCTCTTCAGAGGGGAGGCAGAAAGAGCTGACTACTGGAAAAAACAAGGAGACACAATCTGTTCCCCTCCCAACGCGGGACAGGAGGAGCAAAGACACAGTTTTACTAAAAATACCCCTCTGAGGGTTAAGTTAAAATTAAACATTAGTGCAGTCAAAAGAAAATGAGCAAACACAATGCAGTGACATCAGTTTCCTGAAGTTCCTGGAATTCTCCTCACCACCCAAAGCCAGGGGCTGGCTGGGGATGCTTGCATGTACTCACACCCCCTTTAAAAATATTATGAAACAAAGAGTTTTCCCTACAAACACGTGTTTGTGCTATAAAGCAAAAATCAACTGCAAGGACAGTCATAATGATTTGTTGGATATTACCAAAGCATCAATTCTTGGTCATAACTTGATCCATGTTGATACTATAACCTTTCACTGAGAAAAGCACAGCTAGGTCTGCAATTTCACCCTGCTCTGACATCCTACCACACTGCTGTGATCCATGCTCACTGCTCATGCTGGCAAACTTAGCCTACAAGCAATCCAAACTAATTTGGGTTAAGCTTGCTTGTTATGGAAGAGAGCATTTTGGAGAGGAAGCAAGTGTTTTACACCACTGGAAGACACACAGAGAATGGCAGCAACCCAGCTGCAGTTACCCACAGTCTTAATGCTATGGTACCATGGTTAATGCCCCAAGTGCCAGAGATCTTTGATATCCACTGAGGATTCAGCATCTCAACTTGAAACAGTGACTGCAGGCAGCCACTGAGCCGCAGTTCTCTAAATATCATGCTGAGAACTCAGCTTTAGAATCAGACTACAACCACGTGCTGAATCACACCAGTCCTCTGCAGCATGTTTTCCATTTCAGACTTAACCCTTCTTTGGCAGGAAGGCCAGAAAGATGAGGGCTGAAGGCAATGTCTGCAATGCACTCACCCATGTAAGTGGCAGGATGCCTTTTAAACATGGGGCTTGAACGTTCTTTGTAACACCACAATTCACTTTCAACTCCTGCCAAGAGGAACCCAGCCTGTAAGTTCACAGCACTTGCTAGCAGCAATTAACTCTAAGCTGCTGGAGAGTGTGTATAACTGTGCTGCATTGCTATTGGAATGTCCACGATCAGTTTGTTTAACCAAAGAATCAGCCTGCAAAAATAGGACGTACCACTGTGTGCATGGTGCGTTCACACCAGGACACTGCGTGTTGTTTGTCTACTCTCATTTAAAAAAAAAAAAAAAAGAAAAAAGAAAAAAAGAAGAAGAATAGAGCAGATCCAGAGAAGGTACTGACAGGGATAAGTAGGATGATTTGAGATATGGAATGGATTTCATACAAGAAAAAATTGTTTAAGACAGAAGCTGAGATGCAAAGCGACAGAGCTATAAAAACAAAGCCAACAGGAAGTGCTTAGCTCCTGGTCTCTTGCACCAGAAGAGATGGTGAGCACAAAACGAAACTTAAGCAGCATGTCCAAAACAAAAGAAAGTGCTTCTGCTTCTGTGGCTACACTGTGGAGTGACCTGCTGTAAGACAGGGCTGACAATAAAGTCTGTGTTAATGGAAAAGGCCAGTACACAAGTTTTTGTGGAAAGGGAAAAACAGAGAAGCCATCAGGGGCTTTAGAAGACAGATAGTCAGGAAGTCTCTGCTCCAAGGCAGACTCCTGTCCAAGAAAATGGAGGCAAACTAAATCTAAGTCAGCATTACTCTGTTTTCTATGTTCTTATATGATCCCCAAGATACCCATGTCTGAAGCAAAACACTGCTAGAGGGATCTGTTCCCTGGGCACATTGAGATTCTCCTGTAAAGATTTCCACAGTCTCTCAATACTAGGCACATTTTATGGACTAGGGGGCAATAAAAATAAAAATGAAGCAACAAGTGCTTACATTATTTATTTATGGTCATATTACAAGTCTGTGAACAATCTGGAAACCAAAACACTCCCAAATTCCAGTGCCAACTTTCCCAGAAGGAAAGGCAGTAGTAGAATGCAGGGAAGTTGCCCTATTACTCAACCAAGGGATCAAGCTATGGAGGTTAAATTTAAGCCAGATATATGGAAAAAGCACCTATCTTCTCTATGACAAAGAGGAAAGATTACCTGGGATCCCATAAAAAATTGTTCACCTCACTTGGAATCTGCACTGCTCAAGAAGAACAAAACCATTACTGGTTTAGGATATGGTATGCACATGGTAGTGCCTTTGAAAAATTTGTGAAGCAGGTTCAGAGACACAGCAGGGATAAGAGTTACAGCCTTGGCAACACTGCCAATACACAGATTACAGGCTGACTAGGCATTTTTTAAGCCCCTGTTGGATACAGAGAAAAAAAAGAAATCACCATTTCTTAAAATCCTCCCCAGTCTCTTCCTCGAATGCAAGCTGGAGGTGTGTTGCCCTGGGCACAAGGACTATGGTTAGAGAAATAGCACAAACCTCTGACTACCCCAACACTCCACTTCATGAGCCCACAAAAAGGGGCATGAAGATACAGGGACGCTTTTTATATGCAATAAGCAAGAATGAGGTCAAAGTACAGCCCTTGGACTTGCAAAACAAGCCTTTCCACGATACACCAATCAGCAAGAATGGCTGAGAATCCTCCACTGCTCTCACCTTCCCCAGCCTAGCCCCAAATCGTAACTCAAAGAAAGGCAAGCCCTTGCATGTTGTGTGTTTCAGACAGGTTTCAGAAGCAATCACAGGTTGTGAGACTGCCAAACCAAGCTGGATTTTGATGTGAAAGGAGAAATCTGAGAGCTACCCTGCCTGCTTAATGCTGAAGAAAACCAAAGCTGTCGAACAAGCCACAAGTGAGAGAAAGTGAGCTATCCACGAAAGGTGAAATTGTTATTACTCGTCAGTGCTCCAGTGGTTTCCCTGGAAAGGAAGTGACTTCACTCTGATTGTGGATTCAGTGAACATTTTATACTCATCGGGGAAGAGGAAGTGCTCCTGTAGCTAGTGACATCTGCAACCCTTCCTCCAGCACATGGCTTTGTACATCTCCTCTAGCACACAGTCCATTATCTGCAATAAACATGTGCAGGAGCTCCACAGCACACACTGCTGCTTCTCTTGTGTGATGTATATGCATCACCTTCCTTGGCTTGTGGTTTGGAGACTTGGGTGATTAAAAATAATCACCTCTCTGTCCAACTGTGGGAGTTGCCTGAGTTGTGCATTCTACCTGAGTGCAGGAAGTAATGTATAACTGAGATGATGCAAAATAGCCTGCAAAAATCCTGCCTTGGAGCTCTTCAGTGGCGTTTCAGTTCAATGGCTCACAGTGCTCTGGGAAGAGGCGAAGCCTGAATGAAACGGAGCAGAGAATATTTATGCATCCTGCTCCAGTGAGTGAATGCATCCACTGAAGCCAGGCTTCATTCAGCTTTCCCCTAGGCACCTTCAGAGCAAAGTGCAAGTGCAGAGCAAATCCCAAGGGTTGTGAAACAGTAGTGCATGGCTATCGTAGAGCCTATAAAAAGCCCCNAAAAACCCCCCCCCCCCCTTCTTCCCAGCCAAGTCTGGATGAAAGCAGAGCCAGCATTTGCAGATCTGCTGGAACATGGCTCACACACACTCTTGTCATGCTGTATGGAATAAGAGCTCAATACATAATTTATCTACTACACACGCTTGTGAAGTAGTAATTACACTATGCATGCATAAAAATCAGACAATGAATTTAAATGACCTGTTAAAGGCCACAAAACAAGTTGGTGGCTAAGTCAAGATAATTGCAGCTACGTCTGAGTAATCCACTATCAGAGCATGCAATGTGTTACTGAACTCATTTCTCTTAGTGAAATAAGGACCATATAAAACCAAGCAACTCAGCTCACACCTTCTGGTTTACTAATCCAGCTTATAGAACAAAAGAAATTGATCTTTCATTATTCATACTATTAACTACATTGTAAACTAGTTATCAACCCATCTAGTAACAGCCAAACATGGGCAGGCACATGAAGTACTAACAGTTAAAATACAAATTTGGGTTCACATACAAATATGTACCAGTTTAGCTGTTAACACTGAACCTCACCAAGCACTTTTCAAGCAGTGGTTCTCACAGGGCCCTAAGGACTCTTACTCCTACATGTCAAAGAATTTTTTTTTACTGATAGACTGTGCTTGTGAGCTAAGAATCCATGCTCTTTCTGTGAAAAAACCCAAACAAGTACAAGACAAAACATTCAAGCCCAAAGCTATTCTAGCGCAGAGATAAGCCAGAAGTAGCAGTTGTAAAATATGAATAATAATACTGACCTCCATAGTAGGACATTTAGTATTTCTGTATTGTAGATTATGTGTGTGTATATATATATATGTATCTATAGATACATCTCACTGAGAATGTAATTACTGTTTAGAATAGGGAAGCAAGTACAAAGGAAAAAAATTCATTTTCATAAATATTAAAACCACCCCAGCTCTGAGGGGCAAGGTTGCAGAGAGATGTTATTTGGTAAACTGAGTTAAGTTACTGCTACAGGGCCATTAACAACTACTGGACTACAGTAAAAAGGAAACTAAACACTGTAAATCTAAACTCCAACTCAGCAAGCCTTTCGGACCAATCCTGAATCACACCTTGTCTCTGTAGATCTGATAATAATTCAAGCACAAGCCACTCTGCAGATTGGGTTGCAACACAGTCATATACACGTAGATATTGTGCATTTATCACAAAATCAGGCAAAGGTAAGAAACTTTGTGGAATCACTGTCACTCAAAGAGGATCCTCCACATCCAAGATGCAGAAGCCATGTACTGACAGACAGTTCCTTAACTCCTGAAACTGTGACTCAGTTTTATCTCCTGAAAAGTAGAGCTGAATTCAACCAAACCCGACATGATTTTCACAGGGCTTTTCAATGCCTTGAACCTACTGAGGAGTGATTTGGTGCTCTTCTGCCCTTTCATATGTTGTGTAAAATGGCCGGCTGCTTCAACTGAGTTCTTACAATCACAGTGGCCTTTTCCTTTCTGGAACATGCAAATCTGATTTTTTTGAAAAGGAGTTTTGAACTCAAAGCAGGAAGAAATAATCCATGCCTGTTTGCAACCCTCACAGCATGCTGCCAACCAACATTTTCCCTTACAGCTGTACAACAGCATTCAAAACACATCCACTCACAGCCCCTCCTGGAGACAAAACACCTAGCTGAGAAAACACTGAGCACATTTCACCCCAGGAACAAGCAGGAATCTTGCTTTGCAAAGCTGCTGAGGGTGGCAGGTTTGGTTTTGTTTAACTAAAGCTCATTCCCTCTCTAGGCACTGCACTTTGCAGAGGGAAAATAAATAGGCTGGAAAAAACCCAGAAGCTTGCAGGGTAGAACCTGCAGGGAAGCAAGCTGCAGTGTAAACAGGGAGGCAGAGCAGGGTTGGGGGTCAGGAGGGCAGGACTGGATCTGGTGGGGGGAATGCAGGTACAGTCCCTGCCCTACACCAGGGAGGAGGCAGGAAAAGGGGGCCAGGAGCCACTTTCCAAAAAGGAAATTTCACCCTGCCCAGGATTTCCAAACTGCAATAATTTTCCATGGGCCAATCAGGGAGGAGCAAGGCAAACGCACCAAATTAGGAAAGTAAATACTAGAAGGGGGAGAGGAAGGAGGAGGAGGAGAACCCAGCAACCACCTCCCAAAGGCAGCAGTGGGAGAGGGGTCTGAGTTTCATGCCGAGCCCTTCCAGCTCTGCCTCTGGGAAGGAGGAGAGGACACTGTGCCAGCCTCACCCAGCACTGTGAAGCCAAGAGAGCAGAGAGCTGCCCTGGTAGTCAGATGGCCAGAATGCAACAGCTACATGCTCCCAAAGCAGCATTCCCTTCTCAGGCAGAAACACCCAAATCACTTCCCAAAGCCTGGCCCACAGGGGAGAGCTGCAAGACCCTGCTGGGGGAGAGGGGAAGGCCGAAGGGGCTGAGCAGGGATGTTTACAAACGTGTCAGCCCCTCCTCTGTAAGAGGAACTCGGAAATGAGAGGGCTTCAGCAAGCGAAACCTCAGATGTCTTTTGAGGTTTTCTGAAGACTTGGCTGGATTAGCTTCTGCTCAAGACAAACGGATGCAATCATTAATCACCCTTAGTAAACACTGCGTTAGGGGCTGAGCACAATTCAACACCACTATTTCCACTTTCTCCTTATGCAAAAGAAACATTCTCAGGGAATCAAATATCAGTTGCAGGCATATGCCAGAGTCAAAAGATACAGCCTCTGTTAGTAACACAAACCACACAGTGCTGCTTTGCACAAGATGACTGAATGGAAACTAACTACCATATGTTGGCAAAGGAACCATCCCCCTCCCCTCCCAGCAACAAGCTTCATCTAAAAGGAGGAGGTTAAATATAAACTAAAAGCAGTGCCTGAACAGAGGACTAAAACCACAGCTACCTCCAGCCCACTCTTTCTAGAATATCTGCACTGCACATCTGTGCAGCTCTGTAAGATGGTTGGAAAAACCCAAACAAGCCTCCAGATCATGCAAACCCAAACTGGCTTCATTGTGACACTGAAGTCTCAGTCTCAGCCATGCAGGTTTGAATACTACTCACTGAATTAGTGCTGTCAGATTTGCATATTATACTTTTTTACAAATGTAGACAAGAAAACAACCCAAAGGCTACTACTATTACCAGACACATTCCTGCTATTTTGATGCCCACATGTTTTAAAATTCTAATACATCATCCTGTACCACGAGTCTCCTTTACTTTATAAAACGTATTATACTTCAAGTAACAGATTTAACTTTAAAAGATTTCACTAGAAGTCTGTAACCTCAACTCTTTGCTGAAAAAGAAAATATTCCATACAGTAGCAGTTCAGCTTATTTCTACTGCCCATCCACAGATCAGATAATTTACAAAACAGGATACTCGCCCAGATGTACATTTAGATTGCTACAGCCCCTCAGTACATGGTCAGCATCCTACCCCCATTTCCTTCCATTCCCAGGAAACCACGTGCCAATGACCACCCTTGTCCCAAACTTCAGATAACAGCAGCACCACCCAGCAACAACAGAATATTACTGAGATAAAAATAAAACAGGCAGTCTTAAGATAGAAAGTATATGCCTGCTTTCTTTTCTCCATGCATATAGGTAGCTCTCAATAAATATTTCTAATTCCATTGCCAAAGATAGACTCTATATGTAACTCTATAGTGTGAAACCAACACTCACGTTTACCCTTGAACCCTCTGAGCTCTTAAACAAAACCCTTGTGCCCTACTGCCAGCCACCATCACAGTTTTTAGCAGTCTTCCATAGTTTCAAACATCAGAGATTTAACTAGTTATTTTTAATGGGGCATTTCTTGCACCAAACAAAACAGAGCAGACAGACTGATGTCAGAGAACACATTTTTGAGAATGAACATCTTACCTGATAGTGCCTGTGGGGGATGGGAGGGGACTGACCACACTCCGGAGATCCGGCTCCGGGATGTGGATCTTCAGAGGTGATATTTGAGGGTAAAGTGGCCGAAGGGGATGTGTTGAGGCTTCCTCTTTTACTTCCTCTTTATGGTATAAAGATGTGAACTGGATCTTTATAACCGTGCTAGGGAATCGGAAAGTACATCTGGAAGGGAAAGAAAGGGAAAAGTCAGTTTCACTCGTGATACTGAACGTATTTCAGAGGTTTTGTGTGCAGCTGATGAATCATTAGTTTATTCAAAGTCCACCATTGTCTACTGATCTTTCTGCCCAGTGTTTCGGGCAGAATTACTGATTTTTCATAAAGCTCTGTAAATACTTTACAGTGGATCATGGGTCATCTAGAGATGAGATGCAAGCTGAAGGTTTGGGTAAGTTCAGTGATTTCCTCAAGGCCATGTATTCAATTAGTGACTAAGCAATATGCACTCAGGTAACAACAAACTCTTGGGTTCCTGCAATGTATCAAGGACTAGGATCTATTTTTAATTAGCTAATTGCACACATCTCAGGAAGATCCAAGTCACTAGAAAGTATCAAACCACAAACAATAGGGAGCAAAACAGCCATGAAGTCCAGCAGATCAACAAACAGCCTCCAGGTAAGACCAGAGAGCACTATTTGAAGACTTGTCTCCATATATTATATAATTGATGTACGTTTATATTTGTGCACGTGATGTTAAAGGATTAGCTAGCAGGTTTCAGATTAAAAAACATTCATTTAGAAGTGCCTCCCTTTAGGATTACAGCTAGCAGGTTTAGAACAGGGCCCCTGCAAGCCTGTGGGGCCTCATTCCTTCTCTAAGTAACACTTCTTTCCAATTGTGATTTAGGAAAAAAAAATAATCACACATCTACAAGTGCAGCCTTCAGGAGATGTTTGGAAATTCAAAAGGGAAATAAGCACTGACATTTTCCATATTTGAACAGAAAGCTTTCTAACTTACAGTGTCTACAATGAGCACAGGGCTGTACAAGTGAGTGTTCTGCAATTCTTCTTATTGCACTTTAATTAGACAATCATGTGTAATCAATACAAGCTTTCCAGGGATCATTTCACTGATACTAAGGTTAAGGCAGCAGGAAATAAAAACCAGGTTTCACCGTGGGAAAGGCCAGCAGAGCACAGTAATTGTGCTGGATTCCAGCATCTTGCCTATAGAAGGAAGGGATTTGGGTGGTGTTGTTCTAGCACTGTAAGTGCTAGTGTGGGCTGAACAGAATTCTTTTAACCAGTACAATATTAAATCCTAGCAGGTAACAGAACAAGGTGACAAGCAAGTCAATCTGTTTTTGTGACCACCTTATCTTAATGCTACTATTGACAGAAATGCAGCTCTAAAACACACTCACTTGCTCTTGGTTTTTTGGCACAAGCTGTATGTTGTGCCGTATGTATGTGCTCAAAATTATCATTCAGGCATGGGAAGCTCATTCCCATCTCCCACCTCATCTCTTAAATGAGCTGGCTTAGCATTCAGTGGCTCACAATGGCACTGCTAGTACAGCAGGAGTTTGCATTGCATTTAATTCAGAGGTCCTGCCACCTGCACTCATTAATGCATTAAATAAGAACATCATTGCTGGCAATGCAGCCTAATTGTGCTTATCTAACCCTTCTAAACAGAGTTCCCTGCAGACTCAACATGAAGGCACAGTTCAAAACAGCAGTGTCCGTGCCTTGCGGTGTCTGCCAGCAGCAGGCACCAACCTCCTGAGATGAACCTGAAACAAGGATGTTGAGCCACTGCCCTGGATTTTAAGCTTTGTACTGCTACATGGATTTGCTTAAAGAGAAAAAGCTCAAAGTACATGTATTTGCAATGAACATCACATGGACTAAGGCTCAAAACCAGTATGAGCAAAGCTTCATCATTTCTCAAGCCCTTATCAGGGAAAAGCTGAGCTGCCTGTCACAGAGAGACGGAATTCTCTGCTGTAACACCAACTGCTCAGCATTTTCCAACACCTGAGTCAAGGACAAATGAGTCCCTGTTCAGCAGTGTTCAGTGCAATCCCAGCCTGCTGCTGATCAACAGGCCTGACTGCACAGAGCCCTAAGGCAGTTTTGCAGCACTGCTGAGGCCAGGAGATCCCTCACTGCAGCCTCATAGCAGTAAGGAACTCTGTCCCACTGTCACTTATGTCTTCCTTTTCAGAAGGACCCAGTAATGCAAGATGCACATCTCCTAAATCACTCTGAGGTGATGGTAAAGTAACTCCTTAACTCTACCCCACTTACTGATGCTACAGCAATATTAGATAAAAAGTGATACCTGCACCCAAACCACTGTGAGAGGCTGTCCCATCAGCCTGTGAGTTTGGGCAATTTCAAGAAAATCTGTTACTTTTCCAAAATCATGAGTCAACCTGAAATGTGAAGTGTAAGCTAAGGCAGTAAGTGTGTTGAAAAGGCACTGCTCTTCCCTGCGAGCCTCCCCAGAGCCACCCGACCCAGCCATGTGATTTACCCACAATCTCAGCCTGCAACCAGGGCAGAGAAACAGAGCCTGGGCTAGGCTGACTACACAAGCAAATAATTTGTTGGCTGCTGTGATTTTGTTTTCAGACAGACAGGCTTCCCAGTTCACTGAAGCACAACCCAGGATGTACAACCAGCTTTCATGGATTATGGTAACTAGCACGAACACGCCATTTTGTAAGGAATTTCTTTCAGTCCCAAGAAAACCAGGGAGTGGATACACGCAAGGGTGCTCACAGCTTTAGAAAGTTCTGCGGCCTGTTCTGTGCTGGATCAGTGCTGATACTGCCTGCAAAGCCAATCTGAGGAGAATGAAGCCGAATTTATGCTCTTCCTGATGTAAAACCTGTGACCCAAGAAATGGAAATGCAATGCAAAGCAGATTGTAAATTCCTGCGGAACTCCCTTCCCTCAGGGGTGAGAAGGTGCCCGGGATTAAGGTTATTGTTCCAGTCTATCACAACCACCACAGCAATGCAAACAGAGGCACCAGCACAGCTCAAGCCACTGCTTCAAATCGACACAGCCTAATGCTGGGGAACCGTGCCAGTGAGAAATCAGAAAAACATTATTTTGGAAGCATCTTGTCACAGGAAGCTCACTTTTCATTACATTGAACCTGAACGCAGTTTTAATAAGCTTTTCTATTGTTCCCTTAATTACCCTCTTTCCAACCAAGAGGATAAACTTAAATTTTATCAGGTAGTCCTATTTAGGAGTGAGGCACATTAGTGCAGGACTTAAACCTTTGAGAATTACATTTCTAGAGAAAATAAGCAGGACTAGACAGACAACCCAAGCAGAACCGAGCATGCATTCCTTAAGATTACTGTATATATTTCAGGTTATTTAAACCGATTTATACTATTTGATCCATGTTGCATGATTCCTATCCAAGATGCAATAACAATTTTTTCTCTTGCTTAACATTTTCATTATGAGAAAAAGATCAATCTGAAAGTACAAATTAGACTCAACATAAAAAGCAAAATGAAGTTAACTGGTGTTTCCAAGAGTGCCCAAGAGGCAATTCTTTCAAGCACCTCTAAAATTTCCAGCTGATTAGATGGATGAATTAATGGTCTGCAAAATCTTTGGTCTTGTTACCGGCAGGAAGAGCCTGCCTCAGTTACAGATCTGCTGAGTTTACTCAATAATCTGCTACAGACAGGTACGTGTTGCAATCAATTCCTGGCCATAGAAATCATATGAGCTGAAATCACATTTACAGTATGGCACATACATCAATTCCCTGTGGGAAAAGGTACCAGTTTCTCTAGAATGCCTTGCAAGGCAGTGAGAATAGAAAGCTTTTAATTTTTTTTTTTCAGTTTGTGTTAAAACTCAAAACACACAAAGAGCTTCCCCAACCTCCAAAAACTGCAGAAACAATTCTTGCCTTCTAGACTACAGGCAGGAGAGAGCCACAGAAAATGGATTGCTGGCTCTGTGCTGCCTGCTGGAGTGCACAGAATCCACAGCAAGTGGCTGAATGCTATATATACATTGGAGACCAAGGGGAAGAGAAGGAGTGCACATTCCACACATGGTTACAGTCACATAAAAGATGTTACTAGAATTTTGTTTGCTTGTTTTACACAAGACAGATTTTTCCAAAAGTTTCCTGGGTGAGCTCCTCTCACTGACAGCACAGCTCCCATGCTATTAGGCATCCTTTATGTGGTGAACTAGTGACAGTGACCACAAGCATTTCATCTACATAAAGTCTGAAAATAAAAGTGCTAGGAAACACTAGACTTTACATAAACAGTTACCCTACAGCAGACTTCAGGAAAGATGGTTAGGAGAAAAAACCCAACAAAATGACTGCATACCCTGCATGGCTCTGTAAAAAGCAGGCATTTTCCTCCTCCTCAAAGCACCTTTTACTCACAGATGCAAAGGGAACAGGGATGCATTTGCCATAACATAGTACCAAGTTCAATAGAAGCTATTACAGTCACTGACTTCTTTGTTAAAGCACCCTGAGTGGTGTTAGCACCAAATGACTTCTGCTAAGATCTGCTGCATGACAGCAAGAAAAGGCTATTTAAAGATTTTTAAAGGAGGCAGGAAACCGTGCTGGATTTATGCTTTTACATTTACACTGAGGAAAAGCACAGTGACAAAAGAAGACAAATCATGAGAAAGTCAAGGTGAAACATATATAAAATATACATATAACATGCATATATAAAACTTGGAATTATATTTATATATATTATGTTGTATATATAAACCTAATGTAGTATGTTATGTTATATATAAACATCATTCCAGTTCATCATGCAAAAGGAATAACCAGAAAAGTAAGCTGGAACTACTACACATGTGTTGTAATCACAACTTGGTACTATCTTTGTCTACTTTATCTCACCATAATTTATGAAATCCTGTTATTCCTGAATGTTGGAGGTATAACTGCACCAGTAGAAGCAGTGGTACAGTGCTACAGAGATGCAGGTCGAGCGAGAAATATTGTAGGAGGTGCTCTGCTAAACATATCACTTTCTACAATTTGAATCAGATGGTACCACAGGCCCCAGGTTTTCACTCACCTTAAGCAGGTTTTCATTCCAAAAGCTGCTAAAGCACGACTGTCTCCCTTGGGGTGCAATGGCCCCTTTTCTTTTTAAGCATGCAGATACTGTAACCACCCTGCTGACACTCAGTGTCTACAGCTTTCCCCCTCCATCACTCTTTCTATCAGCATTGGTGTAACCAGAAGGACCAGGGCAGGGATTGTCCCACTGGGAGGCGAGGCCACACCTCAAATGCCGTGTCCAGCTCTGGGCCCCTCAATTCAGGACGGACATTGAGAGAAGGGAGCAGAGCTGGGGAAGGGTCTGGAGCACAAGTCCATGGGGAGCAGGTGAGGGAGCTGGGAAAGGGCTCAGCCTGGAGAAAAGGAGGCTCAGGGGGGACCTTCTGGCTCTGCACAACTCCTGACAAGAGGGGACAGCCGGGGGAGGGGGATCAGGCTCTGCTCCAAAGTAACAACGGGACAAGAAGAAACAGCCTCAAGTTGAGCCAAGGGAGGTTTAAATTGAGCACTGGGAACCATTTCTTTACCAAAAGGGTTGCAAAGCACTGGAATAGGCTGCCCGAGGCAGTGGTAGAATCACTGTCCTCAGAGGGATTTAAAAGACATGTGACTGTGGCACTTGAAGACATGGAGGGATTTAAAAGACCTGTGGATGTGACACCTGGGGTCATGGTTCAGTGGTGCCATTGGCAGTGCTGGGAGAATGGTTGGATTCAATGATCTTAAAGGTCCTTTCCAACCTAAACAATTCTGTGATTCTGTCATGTGAGAGGACAGTAGTCCAACTCTTGAGGATGAGGCAGTTATCTCTACAATCAGTAAATACATTGGATTCAGCAAAAGTGGCCAGTTAGGGCTCTAATCACAGCAGCACGTCATGATGATACAGAACTATGCCCCTACTGGCTAAAGTTTGACCAAGAATGCCCATAAAAACCCTTGTAAAAGAGCAAAAATCCCCAACAACCCCCACGAAACAGCTGTTTCTCTGTTCCCTGCAATTTCTCTGAAAATCACTGGTTTTGTGCCAATTACACATAGCTCACCCCAAAGAATACAGTACTATTTCCATGAACGAAATTCCAAAATCATGTTGGGTCTCTCAGTACAAGTGAGAATTTGCTGTCAGTTATCTCTGTCAGGCTATTACCCTTACCAGCTATTTCTAGATACCTGATGTAATTCTACTGGAGGGAAAGATGGATACTTGTCATCCTTTCAGTGAATGTGTACCATAAATACCAAAATTTCAGGCTACAATCAATGTGCAGGTGCTGTACAGAGCAGCCATTACAGAAAAGTGCCCAGTTACCTCCTGTAACCTATTGATTTCGTCTTCTGAAACCAGCTAAGCAAAGAACAACAAGCCTGCATCTATGAAAATCCTAAATCCACTCCCTATTCACAAAACCCTTTGAAGCAGTGTGAAAGGATGTGCCTTGGACAATATAAAAGACTCACTGGGAAAGTTTAAGCATCTGTGCACCAAAAATGAAACTAAATTTGGTTAGAAGAAGATAACAGCTTGCTTCACTTAACTAAACATATATCTAAGCCCTGAAGGTCTGCCCACAGAGAGATAAGCAAACTGAGACAAGAACAACTATGTGAGCTTCTAATTTCTTCAAAAACAAGGCTCTAAGAATTGCTGTGACCTCGGCAACAGCTGAGCTCGAAGTATTTATTGACCAAGACTTGCTGCTTTGTGATGCTGCACTCTGCCCAGGGACAGCAATGCTTTTCAGAACTTCAGCTTTTCTGTAGCACAAAGCCTCACTGCATCACCCAGTACAAAACAAAACACTTCAACTGCAAAATACTGAGAAGGATGCTCCCCATTTCAGTAACTAAAATAACCAAATCAATGTTCTCTGCCTTCACAAAAATAAACTCAACCCTTATACCCCAAGAGGAATAATCATCACAAGTATTTTGCTCAAAATGACTATGTTGCTGGAACTAAGCTGTCTGAAGCAGCAAGGTGGGCAAAAGCACAAGTACAAAAACCACATTTCAATCACAAGTGAATTAAAATTAATATTAGTTTGAATGATTGTCATAAAACCATAAAACAAGCTCTGAAAGCTGTCTGAGCTGTCACTGGAGATTAGGTTCTATTCACCCCTCCTTTGCAATAAAATAATAATAATAATAATAATAATAATAATAATAATAAAATCATCCAACATTTCCTGTTCCACTCCCTACCCTACAATTTTTTCCCTTAAATAGCACTTGGTAAGCAATACCAGTAAGAAACCAGTTATATCATCCACTTGGGTAGTGCTATCTGCATTCCAAACAAAAAGTTAATTGCACTAAGACTACAGAGAGTTCTAGAGGACAGAAGACAGATATATTTTATTTCTTTTAGTCTAAATACACATCACAAAACAAGCATGTGCCTATCACCATGGTAATTTAAGAGTCACTATAATGCTTTTCCTTACACATCTCTATAGGCTACAGGACACAGACAGTGTAACTGCCAGTTTTAAGAGTGCTTGGTTCATTTTGTAGATTACTGCAGTCTAAAAAGAGTTTTCAGCATTTGCTATTTCTCCTTCAACTGCTCTACTGCTCTGAGCAGTTTTAGCACAGAAACCCTACTGAAGACCTACCCATAAAGTCCTTTATCAAACACACAGAGAAATACCTCATGGCTGGTAAAAACATTTGTTGTATATATGAAGAGATAAGCAAAGGGTCTGCAAGCAAATGGTGAAGTCCAGAATCCACATTTGTTCTTCCTGTAATGAATCAAATCAATCTGAAGAAAAGCAAGACATGCACTTGGCCAAACAGCAGCAGGACAAGGAAATAAACTGCAGAGCTGCCTACAAAAATGCTTCTGGTATTATCCTACTATTGTTCAGTGAGAGGAAAAGCTAGAAAAATCACTGTTACTCTTTGTAACATAACTGACAGAAAACTAGATTTAAAAAGTACTGAGATCATCTGCAAATTAAAGGATTACAGTGATCTCCCTCACTGCTCCAATGACAGAGCAACCCATTGTAATGTTTGGTCATAATTATTCTGTAAGTCACCACATGAGTTTAGATCTGGAAGACTGGTTCCTAACCCCAGAGTTACCCCGAGCTCACAAATCACTTGCCTTGCATGCTTTGTAGCACACTCACTGTATTTAATATATGCTGTCATGCTTAACACTGCAGATACACAAAGGAGTTCATCTGTCAGCCAAGACTGAACCAGAACTGCCTGTGTGCATATGTGAGTGAGCTCATGTTCGAAATAATTAGTTCAATTCAAAAGACAGTGGTCTTCTACCTCATGGATTTAAATTTTCTTCTATAGGGAACTTTTGTCCAGAAGTTCAAGAAACTATTTCCATTGCCATGTTGCAGTAGATGCACAAATAGCTGAACATCAGTGTTCTGGGGTCCCTGGCATTACCATGCTTTAGGTACTGCTCCTGTACTAGAAATAATGTAAATCTAATTTCAATAAAGGCAATCTCACACTGAAGTTACCAGGAACTCCTCATACCCAGTCCAGTGGAATTATTATTGATTACCCTGGAATTCCAGATTCCTTCCCCTGAAATACATAAGAATTTGCTGGAAATCCTCATCTTTCCTGGACTTGCTGGGATGAGTAACAGGAAATCAGGTAAAATTCTTTGTCTCATGTGGATGGCTCACTGGTTTCATCTGCCTTAAAAATAATCTCCCCAAAGAGATATCAATTGTGTCACTCAATCTCATATAGATTTATTTTAACACAATCTAAATCTGATTCTCTGCTGTAAGAGGTATTTTCTTCACTTCACCACCATTCCTTCTCTTCTGCCATTTCCTTTCAGTGTCACTCTCGTGCCAACAGTACCATCCAAACCTCTGCACAGCAAGGCAAACCAGGTAGCTGGAATAATTATTCATCTCCTTTTTTGTTGGAAGTAAGTTGCTAGGCAGATCAGATCCCTTAGCTTGCTTTCCAGATGGCATCACCAACACAGAGAAGGTGGAGGGGAAAAAAGCAGAGAAAGGAGAGAAGGTACCAGCAAAAATGTTGCAGATTTGTAATAGACTATAAAAAGACAGAGCATGTAACCACAGACTCAGATTTAAGCATCACATGATCCAAGGATTGCATTCTCCTTTCAGAAAACAAACTGCAATTCATTCATTTTGAGAAAAGCTCTGGTCTTTATCAGGCAAATCACATCAGCCACATGCTGATGCTCTCAGGCTGGAAATTTTCAAAACTTCCTGAATCATAGAAGTCACCATTTTTTAAAAATTCAGCCTAATTATTTCAAACCCCAAGTCACTCAGTTGTGTGACAAGGGGACAAAACAAAGACCAAAAATGTTTTCTACATTCCAACAGGAGCTTTCTGTGGCCGAGTACCCATGGCAATCCTCCCATGGCAACCTGCAGGGTCCGTCTGCAGGAGCGCGTTTGTGTTTACCTCAGATGGGATACACAAGCTCTGCATGCTGCAAAATCGATGCCCTTTAGTACCTCTGTGCTTCCTGAGCTTATTTACTGAATGGCCTGGAGAAATAAGATGGCTGAACAAGGACAATGTTTCAGGAAAATTCAAAATTGCCATTTCTTGGTCACAGAATGCTTTTCTTTATGCTCCTTGTTACTGTTTAACTGGAATTGTATGCACGATAAAGACTTTTTCCCTTTATGAGAAGGCACCCAGGTTACCCTGGGATTTGCCTAACACTGCAGATCACCAAACTTAAAATGAGGTTTCCAACACAGCCAGACAAGATTTCGGAGGGCAAAGAGCGTGTGCAGGCAAGTGTATCTACTTAAAACAAATACTACCAGCAGCATCAGGCAAAACCACAACTTATGAATAGTTACATCTCTTAAAAGCACCAAGTAAATTAGCTTTAATGAATGTTTCTATTGAGCACAGTTACACAGGGCTTCCCTCTATGCCATTTCATCAAGGTTCAAACAAATTGAGAAACACTTCCACACGGAGGCAGATTTTCAAGTAGGTATTTTAGCAAACTCCTTTTGAAGACAGCAATGTTCACAGCAAAATTTGGCCAAACTTCTGGGATTCTTCTCCCTGCCAGCAGCAGGCACACACAGATGTACACAGAAAATATCTGTGATCCCTCAGTCCCTGCAGATCCCTCATCTCCCCTTACAGCACTGAGAACTGCAAGCTCTCAGCCACTGCCCATCCCAGGAAAAGGCAGTAAGTGAAACTCAGCCAAACAGGTGGTGGGGGGGGAAGGAGTATAAACACCCCCAGGCTGATAAGAAAGACTAAAAAGGAAAAGAGATCCCAGAAGCCCAACCCAAAGAGCTACAAAATGCTGGTTTGGGTCATATATTATCTGCTTTAAAAGCACACAGAAGACAGCATTTTGGTTTTAAGCTCCAACAAAAGGATGCTAAAAGTAAAACCTTCAGGAGAGTTTGGACTATAGATATCATGCTACGAAACTCCAACAGTCATTTTATTCTACACATCTTCCCCACAATTTCTGATCTTTCTTAGCAATCCTTTTAATTGCTCTCAGAGAGCAAATGAATAAATTGAATTAATTTTTCATTCAAGTGAGAACATTGGAGGCTGCTTCACACTGGAGAATTAGCAGTGAAGAATCAAGAGCTGTATTTTTTGTATATATGTCTTTATTTTACATTCCTTACATCTCTTTATTAATGTTCTGATTCCACTCTTTGAAAATTATTTGAGACATCAAGCAAAGCTGCACTTTCAGATTTCCCCTTTGAATAAAACAGTGCAGAAAGGGGGAAAAAAAAGAGCAAACCAGGTAAGATATTATAGGTGCCACTTTTTCAGTGTAATGAAACACTGCAACGAGGTCAGGGAATAAATTCATGGAGTATCAAAATAGCAGCTCACAGAAGAACACGGGAGAAATTGCCAAAACTGCTGAGAAGGGTGTTTCAATCTGCTAATGGAGAGCAGCAGGAATAGCAGGAGGCTCCCTCTGAAGTTGCCACCCTGCCTGGAGAATTAACATTATCAACAGGTCTTCTCCAGATTCTACTATCCCCAGCTTGGCAGGATGTATCTT
The DNA here is from genome assembly GCA_013397375.1 of Toxostoma redivivum. Classification (NCBI taxonomy): domain Eukaryota; kingdom Metazoa; phylum Chordata; class Aves; order Passeriformes; family Mimidae; genus Toxostoma; species Toxostoma redivivum. Next base: position 15,220 of record VXBI01004607.1, on the reverse strand, counting down.
ATAATAATCCTGCTCAGTCCAATGCCAAAAAAACCCTCTATCTTCTCCAGAGAGCCATCAAGTGCAAATGGACAGGAATGTGCATTTTCAAAAATGACTTTTCTGAAAGTTTTTCAGCAGCAACTATAAACCAGCTCTAAGTGTCTGTTCATTCACCTTATTGTCCACAAAAAAAGCTGAAGGATATTTTCAAAATACCATCACTATCACCAGTTATTTAGACTCAATCCCCAACTGACTAGGGATTAATTCACTTATTTTTTTTAAACATAAAAACCTCAACTACTAAAACTTATATTAAAATTGATCCAGAAAAATCTTGACAATTATTTCCAGGCAAATGATAAGCAAGATGATGTCAGAAACCAAGACTTGGTATGATCAAAAGAATATAATTAATAGGCTTTTATAACAAACTCCATTAAGGTGAAGGGTCTCTGTTGAAGCCCACCACAAAAGTCACCTCTTAAATCCTCGTGACAACACAACATGGTTGTTACTGGGCTCAGAGAAACAAAGAGGTGGTGCTGTAATTGTACCTCCCTCAGCTTCACATTTCAAAACATTGGGAGTCAGCTTCAAAATATGCCATTCATTCCAAACCAGGAGTGCTGGGCACAGGGCTGGCTATCAGAAGACAAATTCCTGCTCCCTTCCCGAGTGCTCCTATTCCTTTGCACACTGCAGGTCAGCAGCACTTGGGGCTGGAGTACAGCCAGTGAAGATCTAACTCCAGTCTGCCAAGGTGCTAAATGTAGGAGCCTTAGAAGGTCTTGCCTACACCCACAAAAATCAGATGAGATTTTACATCAATATAAATTAATCTGCATCAATGACATCTAGCTTTTGATCAATACTGGGTAGGGGTTTTATTTGATTTTTTTCATTAAAGGCTCCCCAGGGTGAATTCTGGCCTCACTTCCACCACAGCATTACAGAAGCTGCTCTGTTCTGCTGCCTAGTCCTTACTGTAAACAACTTCATGTCTCTGAGCACAGTTAAGTTACAGTGAACTTTTTTGTGTGTGTCATATGGCAAACCACATCTTCACCCAGCATCACACTCTGCCAGACAATTCCACTCTCTCATTTATTCTGCCTTTCAGCTTTTCGATGCTGAAAAGCCCTGCAGTTGCATTCTCAGGGGTGTTAACAGACCTGCAGAGAACATTTAGTAAGATGTCCTTACAGGCTAAAATTAAACATAAAGCTGCTGTTTATTTTGAAGCTTGGGAACAGGGAGGTGTTTCATGTGTCAGAACGAGTGGCCTGACATCAAAAACATTATATGAAAGTTTGCCACCGAAGAAGTGGGCTGGCACAAAGAGCAGAGGAGGCTTTTATTTAAATGAAGTTGGCTGCCAGCACCAGAAAGTTTCACTATCAGCACTGCAGATGCCTGATACCATCTGTAACACACAGCAAGCCTATTATGTTATTTTGTTGTGTGTGTGGTTGTATACATAAAAATAAGAAGAGTTAAGAGACTCTATATAACACACAACAGCCTGTGAACCACGGCTGCTCTAATCACGTATTCCAGCCCGTGGAGGTCTAGATCCTATCTTAACCATTTCTGCACCAGCCAAGAAATATTTGATCTTCCGAGAAAATGTATATTACGTGCAACACGTGTGCGTATCTCACTTGTAACATCAAATCTTGTAAGTGCAAAAATCCCTTTCCATGTTAGGCTGATCAATCTGTTAATTTTAAGTATATTGTCAATATTGTGTTTTAATTGTTTTTCCAGAACTTGAAAATTACCAGTATCTGTGACTTGAAAATAAATAACCAAAGCTTAACACGCCACATATAGACACTCCAAAAGCTAAATAGTTATCTGGTTTGTACATAGCTAAGAGGGGCCAGGAAACAAATTGTTTTAGTTCCAGAGAAGACTTTTTAAAACTAACTCAGTCTCTTTTTAACTCTTAATATTTCTGTACTTTAATTTATTTTCCTAAGTAGTGCTCACTTTCCAATCTTCCATTTTGAACTTCCTTGCATTCCATATAACAGCATTGTATTTCAAGATGTCTTTCAAAAGAATCACTGCTTAAAAGTCCTGTAGGTCACAACCCTTTTAGCAAGTTTCAAATTAAACTCAAATTTCAAATCTGATTTCTCTCCCTGGAGATCAGCATGCCTCCCCCAAAAAAAGAAAAATAGAGGTCTCCTCCTCAAGAGCCATGGGATGTATCCAGAAGGCCAGGCTGAAGAGAAAGGAGTGCATCACCTACACAAACTGCCTTGCTTGAGCTTTTACTGTGTCACACAAAGGGAAAAGGGCTGTGCTGCCAGGGATCAGTCCCTTGGCAGTGTTTTTGGACAGCAGCCTCTGGGACACACCAGGGCCATTGCACAGACACGTGGACAACGTCAATAATATCACTATCAGCTGCAAGTAGACACAGATGACCAGCCAGCCACTCCCTCCTCCCAGCCTCCTTTGTGTCAATAAATCTTAACCTGGCTGTTTGAGCAACGTTTAATCATAAACAGTTGGGAACATGCTTCAGAATATAAACAAAGGTGAGTAGGAGAAAAAACGGAGAGTGCAGTACAGAGAATCACTCACCACTTGCTGCTGAGCCAGGTAACAGAGCAGAGAAACAAAGAACTGCTGGGAACAGCACACAAGCACCTGGTGTTCATTTAAAGCAATGACCATGCAACAATAAAGTATCCAGGATTGCAGCCATGGAAGGATTTCAAGGACTAAATGCATTAACATTCTTGGTTCTCTTAAAAACAAACAAAAAAGAAAAATTAAATTGCTTAGAACACCCACTCAGATGCATGGAAATAAACTATCCTCATTGATCTCATCCCCCTGCCATTTACAACAGTCATCTTGATTCCCTTCTGTGTTGCTAATCAAGCTAAAATTAACTCCTCTCCTGCTTACCACACATGCTAGAGCCACAAAAATCAACACAGGGGCAGCAGGATCAATTGTTTCTCTCTGCAAGTGCAGCCCGCCTTGCTCATGTGGTAAACATATATTTAGGATTTACACACTCTCTCCAGAGATTTTAAACATGTTTATCATGAGGTTGGGTAGCTGTCTAGACTGGGTGACAGAATAAGTAGCTCTATGCTTCAAACACTTCTGTACAGCTTCTAGTCACTACTGGCCTCAATGGACCTCTGCAGAACAGGCTGCAAGAAAGTGGGGACTTCAGTCCTGCCCAGCCAGTGTCCATCCTGGAAGAATCAACATCACACTTTTTAGTCCTGCTCTGACTGAGAGCTAAGATGTGTCTTAAGGCAGCATCTCCACAAAGCCCTGGAGGACTCTTTATTCCCTGAAGTTTGGGGCTTATTCAGAAGACACAGAGCTTCGTTTATATGGTTGTCACTCTAACCACGCCGGAAAAAAAAATCATATCTGAGTGTTCAGTTCTAAAGCAGCTTCACTTTAGATCCCCATGTGATGTTTTAAAGGAAAAATGCCAAACCAAAACAAAATCCTAACTTTACCAGATAACAGCCATTAAACAAAGCTGAAGTACAGATCAAATTGGCAGAACTATGGAGTGGAACAGAAGTTTCAAAGAGAAAAGCACTCGGTGGAGATAAATATACTTCAAGTGTGTGCTTGACAGCAGCCAAGATTTTATGGTATTGGAAAAATACAGTACAGTGATAAACAAGGTTAGTTCATCTACCCCCATGGTAACTTGCTGCCTCACTAAGTTAATTCAATGAAAGGCACCTCTTACCAAACAATGCAGGATGACATTTAATTCTGTGTTCTGCTCTGGCTACCTCATCCTGCATCAGTCCTTCCTCAGACATCAAATTCTACACTGTAAGGCTGAAGTGGCAGACACTGCATAGCCCTGGGTCAGGAGTTTTGCTCAGCCACTGCAAGGGCTCAGAGGTCTGACTGTCTCACCTTCCTGTAGGATTTCTCATTTCCCATTTTCCCCAGTCCTAAGGAAGCACTGCCAAACCACAGCTCCCAATCCCAATGACAACACGTAGCCCCTGGCTGCTTCAAGATTCCTGGACCGTGGCTACTCTGGCAGCACCAGGCAGAGTCTGACATTGCTTTTCAGAGATGTCACAGAAATGCTCAGCACCAGCTCTGCAATACACACACATTTACCCATTTTCTGGTGCAGTACACCAGAAAAGTCTGTCTAGCCCCCATTCACACTCAATTTTTCCCTGCTCCAAGACAAACCTTGAGATAAGAGCCCAAGTCTGGCTTCCATTCTACCACAGCAGAGACCACAAGAAGTGACTCAGCCTCTGCCGCCACCTCTCATTCCTTCCCTGCTTCTGTGAAATTCAAGAGTCCTTCTGAGAGGCTTTCCAAGCCTCTGCTAGTCCGAAAAAGGTCAATATTAACTATTTTGCTTCTTTGCTCATCTTGGCAGAAACAGCAACTGTTTCCCCCTCAATCACAAACCACAATTAACACCTACCTCAGTGCCAAAAAAAAAGCCCCACCTGCACCCACGCTCAGAGGAACTTCCCTATACCAGCTTCTACACAGACGTCTGTTTTCAATATGAAATTAAACAGTACACCAAGAATTAAATATGTACTGACAGTATGGAACCAACTGCAGGGCCACAGTTGTCCTCTAAAGAAGCACTGGTTATTCATTTCCACACCTCACTCAATACCAAGAATTTTAAATCTTTGCTTAAGTGCCATGGAACTTTCAGCTGGCTGCAGATCCTTCCCCTTTCACCAAACAAGTCTGGCGACTGCTGCCGCAGGCAAGCAGAAACTTCAATTCTACCCCCATTTTCATGCTAACTCCCATTTCCTCGAGAAGACTCCTCCTTTACTACGAGTATCCAGACTCTTGGGACATTTTTGTACCCTGGAGAGTAAGGGGAAACTAACCGTTTGAAAATAGCAGTTCATAGAATCTCCTAATAACCTTTTCAGAGAGAGGCATTGTTTCAGCATCTTTGCTGGATACACTACAGCAGTTTGATTCTCATGTAAAATCTCATTTACCATGCCATCAAGTTTCTTCTAATGGGTCATTCATCATAGTAGGGTTTGCTCTAAAGTAGCCAGCCCAATACCTTGAAAGGTCTCACACAAGTCATTTAGCAGACTCACCCTTGCAAAGCCAGGGAACTACCTATAAACACATTAGGAAAAGCTGTGCAAAACAAAATCACCTCAGTAAAGCTCAGGAAAAAAAATCCTAATTTCCACATATATATGCCAGAAAAAGCTTGTGTGTGGGATGGTACTAACCTTTGAATTCAATCAGACTCTCTAAGAGGGCTCTAACACGCAGAGCATGACTATGATGTATTTTCCTTTGAGGCTGGTTCAGTTCATTTAGAAAGTGATTTGGAAAAGCTAATGTACTATTTATATACATTATAAAAAACCACCCATATGGAGTTAAAACTTTGCAAAATGTTCACATAAGTCCGTTCCACTCCCTCTGAAGACATTTCACAATCCATTCAATACCCATTAGAGGAAGCCAGGATTACTGTTTTAAAACAGCTCTGAGGGTAGTTTAAATGTTTTAAAAGCTGACAGCTTCTAGACTCAGAGCCAAATAAACATTTGGGGCAACAGAGAGCCTCTTACACAAGTGTCTACAAAGTGACATCCACCTGCATCCTTCCAAATATTGACATTTAAAATAAAGGTTAAAAGACAATCCCAGGCACAATCTTCTCTCCTACTAAAAAATAGAATAATTTTACTATGATTCAGATGATGATGTACTGAATTGGCTCATGAAAGACCACCTAGCAGGATGTGGTTAAGATTGCAAACAATAAAAAAAAATCTCAAGATTTCTAAGGAATTTTAAATCCTGCCAGTATATACAACTGTGCTGAGGGGTATAATCCTTGAAAAGAGTCTAACCAACTGAAGTGACAATGACTCTTGCAAAACACAGCACATGTGGAAGTTGTCACCCCAGTGGTTTCATTATTTTTAAATTAGGAAAGTTTTAGAGAGTTATCCAGTTCTCAGTATCAGCTTTCTGGGGAACAAAATTCTGGCCATTTTCTGCTATAGGTTTTTTTCAATAGGAATTTGCATTCTTGCAATGGAGAACAAAGCAGAAAGAAACTGAGAAGAAACTGTAGTCTCTTGGAGAAGAGGATGCATCCACTTGGTGACAAGAGATCTCAGGTTCAGAATCAATACCCACCAAAACAAACTTGTTTCCCAACTTCATCCTGTGGCTGTTTGCAGCGATTTTTACACAATTGTAAACAGATGATGTGTAAGTCTAAACTACTCGATTGTGCCTATTTTCAACAGCCAGTGTGCATGTGCCTTGTTTACACAAAATACACACAAAAAAATGATAGCAATTCTTTTATTGAACCAGTAGCAATCAGGAATTTTTTCCTAAGAATTCCTATGCCTGAAGGAAACTTCAGTGCTTGCCTTAATACTCAATAAAGGCATTAGCAGCAAAGCATGTGCCAGCCTTTGAATTCCTTTGCAGGTCTTCCCAGGACTAAAACAGTTTCATTATCTTGTCTCATTAGACAGTGTCTGAGGGAGACATGGGAAAAGAAGAGCTATAGTAATTATCCAGATGAATGGACAAGGCAGAAGGAGGCAAAGCCACCCAATTGCCAGGCTTGGTGACGGCCAACACCCCTTTATGCACGGTGGGCAGGCAGCCACCAGCACCACGTTACACCAGCCGTGAGACAATTAAAAAAAAGGGATGAGATCAATAAATACATAGCAGTTGGCACATCTCCCACACCAAGAGCCTACCCTTACTAGCTTGGGCTACGCCTCAAACTGAATATGAAAAGCAAAATTATTTTTGGTCTACCCATCAGGTAGAAACAAAATTTGCTTTCTGTGTCTAGTCCTTTTCTCCTCCCACGCAATCAGGATTCCGAGTGTGTAAGAGTCCAGAGTTCTTATGCCCTCGAGAGAGGAAAGGCCTGAAGTTGCTCAAGAACAATTCCTTTAGCAAGTGCACAAACTGGCTCTGCAGGGAGTCCAGTCCTGCTTAGACAAACTGTTGGTGGCTTCTGTATGTGGCCTAAAGGGAGATAGAAGATTAAAACAGTTTGTGTGGGAAGATTTCCCAAGGCTCTCCTTGAAGTGGCACAAAGCAGAAAAAAGGGGTACAGCTCCAAGGTTATATTCCAGAGAGGGAGGGATGTCCTTTTCCACAGTGCTTACGCCACCTCTGCAAGGCTTTTTATCTCCTCATTCTGTCCTGAAAGATGGAGTGGATTGTACTTGCACATGAAAACAGGCTCTTATACCAGAAGGTTCTTTGAGCAGCATAATAAATGGTAACAATGTGCTTAAAGTTTCCTTCCACTTCTCCTCCTATCCTAATCACACAGCATACATTAACAGAACCAGACAAAGACTGTCCATCTTTGCTTCTTCAGCTAAGGCAGAGCTCCTAATTAACTTCTACATTATTTCTCCCCAACTGTCAAGATGTCCTCAAAGAACATGAAAATTACATATCTGGTACATTTAAAGGAGGAAGGAAAACCACCAAAGTAAATTGCACATTCACAACAAACAACAACCCAAGAAATTAAACTGGCTTTTAAATTACTAAAAATAGACAAGATGGGAGGGAAGGGACTATCAATCAAATCTTAGAGTTGCTGAATATTCAAAGAACAGCCTTGTAATAGACTGCTCTCTCAAGATTGCTTGAAATTTTTATGATAAAAAATGCACGAGGACATGAAAAAAAGAGCAGAAGGGTAATGAAGAGCAAAATACACATGACAGAAGTGGATACAGAGTATTAATTAGGCCATTAAGATACTTAAACGTTTTACTGTCCAATAAAATATGTATTTCACAAAAATTAAGTGCCATGCAGAAGGACTGCAGACATGCATTTACTGAGCTGTTCTGCAGAAACCAAAGATATGAATTACTAGCAAAAAACATTTGTGGACAAGAGTGAATAGACTGTAGTAAAATTGTATTTGTACTATGAAAACAAAGAATATTCAATTGGATGGAAATTTTCACTCACATTTACTTAAGGGAGAAATTAATCTGCTCTATAAGCATCTCATCAATCTGCTTTTATGAGGAGTCTGCAGTCAACTGAAATACGGAGACTTATAAATACTTGAAAAAACAGTTCAGTGATTAATACTGAGTTATTGACTGAAGTGAATGCATTAAGACCAGACAATAATTTGTACTCACAATTAGTCGATTAACCATGTCTGAAAGTACATCAAGATGTCTTTTCACAGCCCATATTCAGGAGACAGAAAATAATGCTTCAGCTTTTAATCTTACAAATTTGTCAAAGAAAAAAAAAAAGCAACTGCAAAAATGACACCCAGACCTTCAGCTCCACATTTTCCCTGGTTTCAGTCTTGCAGTCAGTTACATCAGGGCCCATCAGCCATTTCAGATGCATAAAACAACATTTTAACCTAAGTTTACCTGTCAGAAAACACTGCACAAGCTCAGGGGACTTCTAAGGCATTTGTTGCAAAGCATATGCAACTGCAAGAGAACAAAGACCTTTACCACCCAACACACTGAGGACTAAGCTTTACAGCACATTTCAGTGCCATACTTTTCTTTCTTTACAGTGGATATTCCAGCCATGAGTCTGCAACCTCAGGAAAGTCCTGGATGTACAGGGATTGAACCAAAGATAATAAAACAAAGCTGGTGTAGGGCATGGCTATGTGAGAGAAGCCTCTGTGCTCTGGATGGCTCTTAAGGAAAAGGAAAGGAAAGAATCTGTACTAAAAGCAAATGAGAAATTTTCTCCCCTTTCATTAACATCACCAGCTCAAAAGCACATTTTTCTTTTTTTAACCACATTTCCACTTGGATTGGAAAGAAAAGCTCTCATCCACGTTTAACCAGCAGTGAGGTGAAGCTTGGGCTGTGAAGCATTTCTGGTTCAGAGCCTCTCAGCTCTGAAGGCAGAACACCCAGACACTGCTCAGACACTGAGCTAGAAGGAGCTCAAAGTAAATCACCACATGCCAGAGGAGCTGATATGGAGCTGAGTGCTAGCACAGCTCCCCCCAGAATAGGAAAGCCAGCTGGAGGGAACTGTCAAGCTCTCTGAGTGGTTTAACAAGCACCTCACCAGCCTGTGTCCCCTTTGTCACCCCACGCTGTCACAGATCACCCTCAAACCCTCGCTGGCTCCGCTTTCTGCCATCACTGCACAAACTTCTCCCAATAACAGACACTATTACCATACCTGGGCCATCAATAAGCCTTTATTTGCATGGCATAAGTGCAAATTCAAGTAGTTCCCTGCTCTCTACCAACATCCTGTTGCCACATCTACTCCTCCAGGAAACTGCAACACCGAGGGAGAGAATTTGGCATCCCACAGAACAGCTCTGACGCCAAATGGCCAGCGGAGCAGTTACTGGGAGCTTGCTTACAAAGACAACAGGCACATTAATCTGGTTGTCATTTATGCTTTCAGTTATTCAGTGCAAGGCTGCCTATCACGTTTTCTGCAGAGTAAAAAACAAAGCAAACAGCATTATTTTGATTTGTTACCAGGACAGATGCTCTACACGGAGTATGCTCACACAGCTGGCACCAAAATAACCAGGATATGAATTACTACAGATTTCATCATTTTTATTTCCCATTTTCAGAAAAGCAAAAACTTTTCACACTCATTCATCCTCTAGATTTATATGAAAACATAACAGTGCCCACAGGAAGGAATCCACAGTCACCTAAGGATATGTGCCATGATTAAGAGTTTGCTTGCACAAAGAAGTTACACCAGCACAACTTGAATCCACATTTGTGACTTTATAGCTGAGACTCCACAAAAAACTGTACAAGACAAGTGTGGCATGTTCTCCTTAGATTAATCTTTTCATAATCAACAAAGCTGAACCAAGCCTGGTTTAAAAGAATCCATAAGGACATACACTGGGTTTTGCATAACCTTAGTTTATATTCACAACCTGACTTACAGCACAGCTATTTTTGAATCAACAAATTGAGCAGCAGTTTCACAGGAGAGAAACTTTTCCTCAAACGTTTAATATAACTCATGACAAATTGAGCTGCTTAGCCAAAAATTATTACTTGACACGAATTCCATAATTAAAATCAGGTAATCCTTTATCACATCTTGTTGTGCAACCAAAAAAACCTGTTCTCAAAGACAGTCTTTGAAATTAAGTAAGAGCATGAAAAATACAAGATGAAGCACTAAGAAAGTAAATCTTTAAAGGGTTTCTAGCTAGAGTAAAACCACCATCCACAAGCTGTAGCACAGCAAACAACACATTTCAAACAAAGAACAAACAAAAAACAAAGCTGTAAATGCAGATAATGCAATATTTAAGAAGCAAAACTACCTCAGAGACAACATACATATGCAACATTTCAGAAACAACTAGTTCTGCAGTCATGGTTACGTGGTAAAAGCATTTCCTTAGTGTGTGTACACAGGGTGTGCAGCTGCCCCCAGATGTAAGGACATCCTCCCTTGTACCCACTGGGATGGCATCGCTCCAACCACAAGAATGGAGCTCGAGTGGTTGGTGAGCTCACCAAAACACTGCAGTGCATTGTGCACATCTCCATTTTCCTAGAATGTGGCATTTTTTAAAACCTGAATTAGTGCCCTCGAGTGTCTGGCTATCAGACTGTACAGCCACGTCCCTTAGAAACTGGATCTAATTCTGCATTTTCTCGTTGCTAAACCCCAGTTGTTGAGACACTCCCACTACCCAAACACTGAAGGGAACTTGTGTACTCACAATATGGAAAGATTAATGAACGTGTAAAATTCTGCAGGATCAGCACCTTGGTGTGTGGTCAGAGTATTGGACTATTTATTTTTGTCAAGTTTATTGAGCACCTAGAAAAATCCCATTATAAATAAAGCAGCATACTCTTAATAAAACTTGACATGCATGGTAAACTTTCAATTTATAATGGGGCTTATACATGTAATTTTTTTTACTTTAACTCTATGTTTTAATTTGATTTCGTACATCCATATATTTACTTCCTTTGTATTTATTCTCAAGCTAAAAAAGCTTGAGAAGCTCCATTTATTTCCTAAATGCTAAAAGAACTGCAGATTTAAAAACTTGTTTTTATGCTTAGAAACCTCATACTGAAAGAACCCATTTACACTGAAAAACACCAACTTCAGGCTCCATTAATTACGCCACTGCAAAAATTCTAAATGGTCACAGAAGCAATAAGCAAATATCCCTTGAAACATTCCCAGACAAGCATCATTTTCCAATCTATTGAGCTCACAGCTCAAAAAGCTCAAGTGCTATTATCAGGCTATACTCAAGAAACATTTGCAGGTTTAGTCAATAAAACTTTTGTATTTAGGAGCATCTGAAAACCTGACTTATAGCTACTTAAAATTCAGGTTAGCAAGTTTAACACTGTTACAGTTCTTTCTGTTCTGGGGGACAAAATAAATAAATAAACAAATGCTTATTTTAGTTACTGGGAGTGCCTAACTTGTTATTGCCAATTATTTTTAAAACTGAGTCAATTTTGAAGACAACACAAAAAAGTTAATAATTCATCATTAAGCTGATCCTGTAAACACCTGATTACACCACAAATTTGGAAATTACTGTCTTCAACAGGAAAAAATACTCCAGTTAATGGTTCCTGCTCTATCTTACACTTTTGCTGGTATCAAGAGTTTTTAAAATCTGGTGCATATTCACCTGGTAGTTTTGAGTTCTCCTCCTCCTTACAGAAAAATACCCAGACATTTATCTACTGATTTCCAGCTCCCACCAGCACAGCTAAAAAAACATCACAAGCTATAAAGAGTTTTGAGCAAATCTTTAATTTGATTTGAAGCACTTATTTTTGATGTAAGTACTTCCATCATTTCATCTTGATTTATGTTTGTAATGTCTGCTGTAATGTGGCACTTATTAATTAAACTGATTAAGGATCTTCAGCTGTACCATAGGTCCTCCACTCTTCCACCCACTTTGTTCCTAACTGTCATTAACCTCTAGGAAATGTCCTCTTTGTTGGTTATTACTGTTTAATTATACTGTATAGTTATGTCATCACATCTGTGAAATACAACCTCCCATAACAACACAGCTGTGGAATATGATACTCCTGCCCAGCAGTAAAATCCTGGTTACAGCAGAGAATCAACACACACCACGTTGATGGAGGAAGTGATACAAAGCTTTTCAAAAGCCCTTGAGTTTGAGTAGGGCTGTTGAGACAGGAGGTAAGTACAGCCTTCAAGAGAGGTCTCAAACTCCCCCTCTTTCTTCCCTTCTCACCCCTCCTGACAAGATCCTCCATACATTTCAGGAATTACTTCTTAACTTAGAAAACTTAGAAAAAAGAGAACTTCTATACAGAAACAGTAAAGTGAGAAAGAACCTCAGAAAACAGAATTTATGAGGTCATCATCTATTTTTTAACGAATAGTATGAACTACAACTGAAAGACACTTTTTCCTGGAACCCTCTGCTTCCATTCATGATCTCATGATGCACAAGCATTTCCTCTGCTTGTAATGTAACAGCAGCAGTGACTGCAGTGGTCCAAAGAAAACAGCACTTTGCACATTTCTGCCATCTTTTACAGGTGTGGGAGGAAAAGGGAGGACAACCACTCAAACAACTGTTTTAGAACATTACCAGCAAGAGCTCCCCACATCACAAGGACCTCCCTGCAAAACACTGGATGGAATGATCAGTAATTCCTGAAATTTAACATAAACTGTACATTCTGCTGGTACATGGAAAAGGTGTGGCTGTATCAAACACAGCAGGAGCGTTCCCATAATATGCAGAAAACATTGTGTAAAGTCTGTATACTCCAACCTGTCCTCCCTTTGTCCTCTTTCTGACATTAGCTGGCAGCAAGCACACAAGTTTCCCTACAGGAAAGAAATGGCACTTTATGTTTACTGGGGAGAGATTTTTGTGGGTATGTGTGTGCACATGTGGAGAGGGTGACTGGGAGAGAATTGTCTGATTTTTCAAAAGTGGAGATAACAGCAGTGAGTTTCAAGCCTCAATCAAGACTGTGTACACCACACTTCAACAAGATTTTCTTTTTCCTGGTCTGGGTTACAAACCCTTGACTGGCTAGTAAGGAGTTGTTTACCTGATAGAAGCAAGGGGGCAAATTCCTTTGGATTGATGCAAAACATTTTCCTACTCTGGAAGTCAGAAAGGGAGGAGCACCAAGTTTATTTATGTAGCTCAAACAGCAGCCAAGCTAGGAGGATGTCTTATTGTGCAGAGTTCAGAAGTGTACATTAAACTCCTCCCTTTAAAGCAATGCAGAAGGAAAGTTGTCATTCCCACTCCAGGAGTCAGGAGCAAAGGGGACAGAAATAAGCAAATAGGTTGCTGTTTGACATAGTTTTCTGTCACAATGGTTATGATTAACCAAGTAAAGAAACAGAATGACAAGGAGAAGAGAGCTTGCACAGACACCAGAGCCAAAAGGAATGACAACAGAAGCGCTCAGGGCTTCGGGTGGTCTTGTTTTACAAAGCCAGATTAATTAACCAGACACTAAAGGACATCTCTTTTAGAAAATGAAACACGTTAGAAACCAAAACGCCTCAGAGACTGAGCAGCTAGGGAGCTATAACTAAATTACTGAGTATAAAATGAAGCAGCCTGCAGAGGAAATGAGTAATTAAAAAACCCTCTCCTGAGCGACAGGCTGGAGAGAGAGGTATAACTCCAGGACCCTGGTGCTGGAGGTAAACAGTACCAAAGCCAAAATGTGACAGATGAAAACAGATGTTTTATACAAACAACAGCCCCCCAGTCTCCTGCCTTTAAAGTGTACTCAGAGATGGCATTAGGTACAGTCAGTCTGGAACAACCTGAGGAGATGCACACAGCAATTACATCATGCTGCTGCCCTGGGGCGAAGCACTGCAGTCGCTGGACAGTACTCAGTAACTATAAACAATGTTTTCAGAGGAAGAAATAGAATTAACATCAAGCTCATTCTTCTTTCTGCAAGAGAATTTAACAGAGCACAAACCCTGGTAGCACAGCAAACCCTTCTGCACACCTCTCCCCTTCCTTAAGGAAGCAAAGACATCTTGGGCACCTGCTGTCCTGGTGAGCAGCATCACTCCCAGCCTAGCCTGATTCCTTTTTTTCTGCTGCTCCAGAAAGACACCAGGAACAACACCTAACTTGCCAACCCTTAAGTAAGCAATTCTGGCAAAGTGGTTTCCAACTTTTTCCGCTAGATCTTTTCCAAGGACGACAAGCCTTGGGTGTAGCAAGTTTTAGCCCACTTAGAGTCCTTCCTTCTTTTCTTTCTGAAACCCTTAAGAGCCACCAGTTGAACGTGCAGGCAAGCATGGAGGATGATGACCATGGGGGACACCTTGCAGCGAGGGGCTCACACTTTCACACCTTTCCCCAGATACGGTTCCCTCAGAGGGAGCAGCCCCAGTCCCAATGAACATCATCCCCTTTCTCGGAGGGCAGCAAGGCAGGGAAGGTGAGGACAGCCCATGTTGATGCCGAGAATCTCATCAGGCCGATGTCCCTCACCACCTCCTCCAGGTGAGCGCTCCTCACCTTCTGACCAACTTCAAGTGAAGGGACCTTCACTGTCCCCTAAGGCTCCCTGTTTCCAAGGGGATCCCTCATTACTATCTCAAGCCCTCCACCTTCTTCAGAGGCAGACCCTCACCATCCCTTCAGACCCCTGGTGGGCAGGGAGACCCTTGATCCGTTTCCTTCATCAGCTGTGGCCTCTCACCATCACCTCGGGCCCTTTTCCTGGCACACACACATCCCCTGCGTGGCACAGGGGCAGCTCACCGTCTGCTCCGTGGGGCGAGGGACCCCTTCTCGAAGGAGCCCCCGCTCCGCCCAGCCCCACGTCCCGTCCCCGGCACCGAGGGTCCCTGTCCGCCCCCCGGGGCCGTTCCTGCCCTGCGGAGCGGGCCCGGCCCCGCCGCCCCCGGCCCCCGGCACTCACTGCGGCGGGAGCTGCAGGGCCGGGCCGCCGCGGCGCTGGAAGGCGCCGTCCACGAAGACGCCGTTCTTGCCGAGGCAGCGCAGGTAGAAGTGCGGCTCCTGGAAGCTGAGCTGCAGGTGCCGCCGCGAGATGAAGCTGGAGTGCCCCATGTTGACGTCCACCGAGCCCTGCGAGGAGTTGCGGCCTATGGTGACGGCCGGCTGCCGCATGAGGAACTCGAACTCGCGGCCCTGCAGCCGCGCCAGCACCGGCCCGGTGCAGGCGGC